>CABHPH010142042.1:424-13527 GCA_902168325.1 Peromyscus nudipes | reverse complement strand
CCTACCCCCAGAACTGTGAGCACCACATTTCCATTGCCCATAAGTCGGCCAGTCTGTAGTACTCTGTTGTAGCATCCCAAACAGACTAAGAGAGCTTTTATTGGTTGGTTGGTTGGTTGGTTTGAGACAGTGTCTCATCATGTGGCCCTGACTGGCCTGGAGCTCATATGTAGATCAGGTTGGCCTGGAACTTTCAGTGATCCTCCTGCCTATGCATCCGAATGTCACGTTTATAGATATAAGCCAACACACCCAGCTTAAAAATGGCTTTCTAGCCCTATCCAAAACATGGTGCAGATTTTGTCTCAAATATGTGTCCCATCTGTCCCCTTCTCTGTTCCACTGCCCTAGCCCAAGGCACCACTGTCCCTCACCTGAAAGAACCCTCCATGGACACCTCTGTAGCCTGCTGCCCTACAGCAGCCAAGAGTTCTCTCTGAGCATGCTCCGTGCCCTAGTTGAAGGCCCCCTGGCATCCTGTGGATTTTAGGATAGGAGTACTATCTATCCTTGGGCTTCATGGCTCATGTAATACGGCCCACTTTGCTTCTTCTGCCTGAGTTGGTCACATGCCTTTCCTCTGCTCTGCAGATGCCCCACGTGCCATCTTATGCATCCTGCCCTCTCCTCCAAAGCTCTTTCTTCCTAATTTACTGCAACATACCCTCCTTCCACTGCCAGCCAGAGCCTCACCTCTTCCAGGAAGCTCTCTGAGGTGCTTTGAATGAGAATGGCCCCCTTAGGCCCATATATTTGAATACTTGGTCCTCAGTTGATGGAACTGTTTGGGAAGGATTAGGAGGTGTGGCCTTGTTGGAGGAGGTGTGTCACTGGGGGTGGGCTTTGAGGTTTCAAAAGACTCATGCCAGTCTCAGTCTCTCTCTCCCTCTCTCCCTCCCCCCTGTCTCTTGCTAGGTGATTGTGTCTCAAGATGGGAACTCACAGCTACTGTTCCAGCACCATGCCTGCCTGCCACCATGCTGCCCACCATGCTGGTCATGGACTTTAACCCTCTGAAACTGTAAGCCCCAAATAAACTCTTCTCTGAGTTACCTTGGTCATGGTGTCTTATCACAGCAACAGAAAAGTAATTTAGACACCTTCTCTGACCTGTGTCTATGTATAGTTAGAGGTATATCCATATGAGTTCAGTTGACCATGGAGATCAGAAGAACATCAAATCCCCGGAGCTGGAGTTACAGGCTCCTGTGTGCTTCCCCACTTGGATGCTGGGAACTAAAGCTGGATCCTCTACAAGAGCAGAATGGCCCCTTGAGCACTGAGCCATCTCTCCAGCCCCCATGGCTTTTGATTGTTTTGTTGTTGTTTGTTTGTTTGCTGTTGTTTTGAGACAGTGTCTTGATACGTAGACCAGGCTACCTCAACCATGCTTGGCCCTGGTTGGGTTTTATTTCGTTTTGCTTTGCTTTGCTTTGCTTTTTGGGTTTTCGAGACAGGGTTTCTGTGTGCAACAGTTCTGACTGGCCTGGAACTCACTTTGTAGACTGGCCTGGAACTCACTGAGATCCACCTGCCTCTGTGTCCCAAATGCTGTGATTAAAAGCATGTGCCACCGCTGCCCAGCCCAATTTGCCCTGGTTTTTAGGGGAGTTTTAAGACATAGTTTTGCTACATCACCCTGGCTGTACTTGAACTCTCTGTGAGCTCCAACTGATCTCGAAGTCCCCTAGTCTCCCCACTCCTGAGTGTCAGGATCACAGTGGTATGTCACCACTGGTTTTGGTTGTCACTGTACTCCTGGTGCCCAGCCTAGAATCTGGTCTACCCTGGGTCCTTGGCACCTGCTTATGAAATTAACAAATGATCCATCAGATGTTGAACTAGACCATCTCAAAAGCTCATGTCAGCCTGGACCTTCTGGGCCTCCTCTTGAGTTACTGCTCACAGGATCAGAGCGATGGAAAGGCTGAGGAACGAGAAGCGTCAACTAGCTTAAAACTCAAAAAAGCCCTTCACTGATCTGGCTAAAAACAATGGGGCAGGTGCCAGCACTTGACTGGCTAGACGGTTCTCAAGGAATGTTTGACACAGGCCAGAAAACCAAGTGCCAGAAATCCCAAGACAGAACCGGCAGCCAGGAGATTCCCCGCCTAGTGACCTGCGTCCCGAGAGAAATGGCTGTCCTGTCACTGAGTAATCACCAATGTGGTGCTCATTCATGTCAGCACTCTGCTTCTGCCCCCTTTCAAGTCTTCACATCCCACACCCCTTCTAGAAAGGCCCCAAGTGACAACAGTCTTGCAGTCTGCTCAAATGGTTTGCTAGGCTGATGTCTAAAATATCCTCTGTCTTGTATTGGGGGCTGGGGCTCAGGAAGGACATAGACCATTGGCTCAGCTCTTGTGTTATGTGGTTCTCCTGCATTCCCAGGACTCTTTGCCCCTTTATGAGGGGAACTAATTCACCACTGACAGTCTGACTTGGATGCCATCCAGGGGCAAGATGTAGGGAAGTCAGTGACCTGAGTCACTTAGACCCCACAGTCATCCTGTGGCAAGGGCAAGTGCCCTCGCAAAGTCAGATAATATTCTGGAGTCATTATCAAGCTGCCAGTGACAGCTCCTGGTGACTTCTCCCGAGGCCCAGGAAAGAGGGCTTGGATAAAGGACATAAGCTATTTCGTCCTTAGAAAGGGGCATCCCTTCACTTGTGAACTAAGAATCCATCATCCTGTGGGCGGCAGCAGACTGTGTGGCTGGGTCCTGTTTGGACGGGTAGAGAGGAAGTGCTTATTGAGAAGATGGATGAACTGCTATCCAGCAGTTAGAATGGATGTCTCAAGTCCACCCATCCCAGTTTTTTAAAGTGTGTTGATGAAAAAAAGCAAGTTTCAGAAGGCCATATTGAATGTGCTTATGCTCATAAAAATATCAAAATATGCAAAAATCTTATAAATCACATCCTTAATGATTTCTAATGGGACATCTCTTATATGGTTCCATAGTTTAGATATGGTTTTAGTGTGTCCCCATGTGAAAATGTGTTGAAAGCTTGGGCCCCGGTGTGGCAATGCTGAGCGGTGGTTGAACCTTGAAGAGATAAGCCTCACAGAAGTGGATCAGGGGCACTGTCTTCAGAAAGGATTGAGGTGATGGCATGAGACTGTAAGTTTGTTCTCTGCAAGAGTGAATTGGTATGAACAAACAAGGCAGCCCAAGTCCTTTCCGTCCACTGTTTCACGCTGTGGCCTCTCCTTTTGCATGTGTTTCCAACATGCTGTCCTCCGCTGTGTTGGGATGTAGCCAAGGGGGCCCTTACAGTAGCTGGTGCCACGCTGTTGGAACATTCGGGCTCCGGACTTGAGAGCGAAACAAACAACCAGCCTTAGGTATTTCATTACAGCAATCCAAAGTAGACTAATCCACTTAGGATTGTCAAAATGAATATGTGTATAACAAAACAATCAAAATCCACACGGAAATAATAATACCATTCAAAACTTGTGTTTGTCTTGGGGGTACACACAGGGTGGCTCCAACTATATCTGAAATGTTCTCTATCTGCTATTTGTATTGTTATCTTTTGTGAGTGTAGAGGATATGACGTGTGTGTCTGTGTGTATCTGTCCATGTGTGAGGGCAGTCACACAGATGCTACAGTACGTGTGTGCAGGTCCAAGGACAACCTTTGGGATCCGTCCTTACCTCCCACCTTACTTGAGACAAGGTCTCCTGTTTGCCTGGGTATCCCAGGCTAGCTGGCCTGAGAGTTGCTGGGGATTCTGCCACCGCCGTTTGCTTCTCATCTTGTTGTGGGAGCTCTTGGATGACAGACAGAGGTACTGTGCCTGGCTTTACGGGAGTTGAGAGGGAATCCGAACTCAGGTCCCCATGCTTGCACGGCAAGCATTTTATATGCAGCAGTGCCATCTCCCCGGCCTTATTTCCTTTCTTTCTAGTTTTGTTGTTGTTTGTTTGTTTGTTTGTTTTTTGAGACAGGGTCTCTCTCTATAGACCTGGAACTCACTGTGTAGACCAGGCTGGCCTCAAATTCACAAGAGATTTGCCTGCTTTTGCCTCCCAAGTGCTGGGATGAAAGGCATGCATCACCATGCCTGGCCCCCCAGGCCTGTTTTCTGTCTTAGGCCAGATGTTTGCTATATTGGTTTGTATCCCTTGTGTATGCCTTAAATATCCAGTGAGGATTTGTTTCAAGATAAGAAAAACGTTAGGTTTCAGCAGACACGAGTAAAATGTTAAGGCAGCAGCTTGTACATTGACTGGAACAGTACCTCAATTATTACCACTCCTGTTGCCAGTGTCCCATGAGCAGGGACTTTCCTCCCGATGACAGCTGACACGGTAAGTGTTCCCTGCTCTGCCCTTGGCTCATTGCTGGGCTACCCTGTCACTTTCTCTTTCCTCTTTCTGTGAGTGCTGGGAAGTCCCCGCCTCTGCTCCAAGCCTGCTGGATGCCTCCCACCTTCTTTTCCTCTTGCTGGAGAGATGGGGGGGAGAGGGGGGAGGGGGGGAGGGGGAAAACACACTATGTCTGTGTTCCTCCAAGATGGCACCTTAGGTGGAGGTCACCAGTAACCAGCCTCTTCACTGTCATCCATAGCAAACTCACTTCCTGTTGGTGACATGGGCTCAAGTGGCCTGCTTGAGAACAAAAGTCAGGCAGAGAACTGAAGAAAATCTGTTCTGAATTCTAAGCCAGATTTCCTAACAAACTTGGAAAGACACCAATTCTCCCTTGTCAGTTCCTAGGAAAGCCCCGCGGGAATAGGGTGAGATGCAGCTAAAAACAGGGACTTCAAGGAGCCAGGGTCGCTCATGGCTAATGTCAGATCGGGCACTTCAGGAGAGCTCCAGAGTTTCCTGGGGAAAATGACCTAGTGGCTACCTTCCTTGCTGTTTTCAGCCTTTTTCTCTTAGCAGCCCCACATTTTAAAGGAACAATAGACTAGCAAGCTCCTCATTCACCACATGATGTGATTTCTGATTGCTTGAACAACACTGCTCTGTGCGATCATTTCCTACCCAGTAAGAATCATTTCTCTTTGCCTCAGTGATAATATCCTGTTGAAATATAATGCCGTTCCAGACAGTGACTACATAATGTCTGGAGGCTTTTTTTTCCCCTTCTTCTATATTTAACCTTTGAATACAAATGATAAGACAAGTTCCCAGATGAAGAGAAAGAATCTTGGGGTCTATGCTGAAATCTCTAATTACTTAACATCCTCCGATAATGCAGTGAGACAGTAAGTGTATAATACGGAGATGAGCCTTGCTCTGGGCCTTCAGACATCAGCTGTGTGACAAGAATGGATATGGGCTTTCTCACAAAGCTGCTGCAGTGCATAACAATTATATTTGAACAATCACATGTACGCACCGTGTTCATTTTTAAAAACCAACACCTGGCATTTATTTATGTTAATGTGTATGGGCGTTTTGCCTGCATGTATGTCTGTGCACGTGTGTGGATGGTGCCACAAAGGACAGAAGAGGGTGCCGGATCTCCTGGGGCTTGAATTATAGACAGTGCCATCTGGGAATCTGACCCCATCCTCTGGAGGCACAGATAGCCACTGGACCATTTCCAGCCCCTACGATGAGAATTGTATTAGTTTTTTTAAAGTACATTTATTTATTGTGGGTGTATATATGTGGGTACATTCATGTCACAAAGGGCAACTTGTGGGTGTTAGTTCTCTCTCACATGGGGCCTGGGAATCAAATTCGGGTTATACCTGGTAGCAAGCGCCCCACCTTTACCCATTAAACCATCTCTGGCACGGGTGTGTGTGTGTGTGGGATATTATTAATTTTAAGGCACTAATTTAATCCTCTTTGTGTGTACCAGTGAATGCATAAAGGCAGATGTTTCTCCAGAAAACCCAACAGGCAGACTTTAGTTGTCCAGTGGGCCACGGTAGTAATAGGAACAATAAGGGTAGGTCCTCTCAGGGTGCTTATAATACGGGCTATTAGAACTCAGGCAGGGCTGGAGAGAAGCTCGGTGTTAAGATCATGCACTGCTCTTACAGAGGAACTGCATTTGCATCCCATGTTGGGTCATTCACAACGGCCTATAAAACGGCCTATAACTCCAGCTCCAGGGCATCTAATGCTCTCTCTCCTCAGACCTCTGCAGGCACAAACCAGAGCACATATATACACAATTTAAAAAATTAAACAAATCTTAAAGCAGCAGCAGCTTGAGGCAGAAAGGGGCATTGAAGTGAGGCTCAGCGCAGGGGAGCATGACCTTCCCAGGTCACATAACCAAGCCAGAGAATTGGTCAGGAAGAGGCAGAGGTCCAGTCCTGCCGTTGTCCTTCCTAGCGCCCGTGCTGAGCTGGGATGGATGCCATGCCAGAGTAAGATTACTGTTTGCAGGACCGTGTTCCTTGGCTCCTGCCTACAATACTGTGACCCCGCAGTCCCCTCCTTCCGGGTGTTTACCGGAAGCCATGGGTTCCAATGACCATATGGCTCCGTAACACTTCCTGTTTGAGAATCTGCGCTGGCCTCCATCTGCTCTTCCTAGTCCCTCTATTCTCAGTCTAATGACTTCGGAAGAGACAGGCAGAGGTTTCCAGGAACAGCATGGGGCACACTCAAGGGTGATAGTGGGCACTGACTAAAATGGACCTTGTGAAGGCAGACACTTTCACAGTGTGGGAGAGGGTGATGGCCAGAGAGATCATCATCTGGAACCACGGGTTGTTAGGCCGGCTTTAAACTATTTGAAAGTTTCTGAAACAGACAGCCCTCCTGCAGGGCAGTTTCCTGTCCAGATGATTGACAGTTCCATTTGGATTAACTCTTAGGGGAGGGGACAAGGTGCCTTTGTTCTTTACCAGAATCTCCATCCAGAGCTAGAGATACGACTCACATCCCATTCTTTTAACCAAAACTCATGTAACAGAGTAAGTTAAAAAGAATCAAAGTAAGAAAAAAATTTAGAACCTAACTAAATCTGCCAAAATAGTAGTCATATTTTACCAGGAAGAAATAGCCTTCCCTGGATGGGCCTCAACAAAGCCCTAATGTCTCTATGTAAAGGTATTTTAAATCTGGGGGCTGAGGAGATGGCTAAGTGGATAAAGTGTTTCTCACACAAGCATGAAGACCTGAGTTTGAATCCCCAGAACCCATATAAAAACCCAGTTAGGGAGGTACACACTTGGAACCCCTACAGATCCTGGAGGCTGGCTGGCCGGCCACTGAAGTGGCAACCTCCAGTTTGATGAGAGATTCCCACAAAACTAAGGGGAAGTACTAGACCAAACTATCTAACACAGATCTCCATCTTCTCTTCACACACATGTGTGAGTGGGAGCATACTCCCTCTCACATGTGAGCATGTGCACACATAAAAACTCACAAACAGCTGTGTTGTTTTCTCGCTCTTTTCACACGGTATTTCAAATTCTGGAGGGGCAATTGTGATCCTCCC
This sequence comes from Peromyscus nudipes, assembly GCA_902168325.1. Lineage (NCBI taxonomy): Eukaryota > Metazoa > Chordata > Mammalia > Rodentia > Cricetidae > Peromyscus > Peromyscus nudipes. The sequence continues at coordinate 6,096 of CABHPH010142042.1, read as the reverse complement.
CTTTCTTAATAGTAATGTATTACAGAGAACAAAGTAGGGGGATGAAGCTGATTAGGGGTGAAGGGTCCATCCTCAATGAACTTCAAATCTGCTAATTTCTTTCTTTCTTTTCCAAGGCAGGGTTTCTCTGTGTAGCTCTGGCTCCCTAGAACTCACTCTGTAGCCCAGGCTGGCCTCAAACTCACAGAGATCCCCCTGCCTCTGCCTCCCAAGTTCTGGGATTAAAAGCATGTGCCACGAAGCCCAGAAAATCTGCTAATTTCTAACTAGGTACTGACAGCCCCCAATCAGGCACTACCTGCCTTTGTTCATTATATGTTGCCACAACAGAATACCACTGTCTGCGTAATTTGTTAAAAAAAGAGAAAAAAGGCCAGGCGGTGGAGGCAGAGGCAGGTGGATCTCTGTGAGTTCGAGGCCAGCCTGGTCTACAAAGTGAGTTCCAGGAAAGGCGCAAAACTACACAGAGAAACCCTGTCTCGAAAAACAGAGAGAGAGAGAGAGAGAGAGAGAGAGAGAGAAGAAAGAAAGTGATTTCTGACAATCCTGGAGGCTTGTGAGGGAAGTCCAGTATGAAAGGTGCTGGTCCAGTATGAAAGGTGCTGGCCTCTGGCAACAGCCTTCCTGCCCTGCAGTTCCATGGCAGAAAGCAGAAAGGCAAAAGGGCCACGAGAGAGAGAGAGAGAGAGAGAGAGAGAGAGAGAGAGAGACAGACAGACAGACAGACAGACAGTCACAGAGAGAGAGACACAGAGACAGACACAGAGACAGACAGAGACAGACAGAGACAGAGACTAGAGAGAGGACTCAGCGGCTGAGAGTGAGGGTCGCTCTTCCAGAGGACTCGGCTTTAGTTGCCAGCACTCATATTTGTGGTTTCCAACTGCCTGAGACTCCGGTTCCGGGGAATCTGATGACCTCTTCTTGCCTTCACTGGTCCACACCAAAGCAAACCCACACACAATTAAAAATAATAAAAATACATTAAAAATAATAATTGAAAACAAGGGCTGGAGAGATGGCTCAGGGGTTAAGAGCACTGACTGCTTTTCCAGAGGTCCTGAGTTCAAGTCCCTGTACCCACATGGTGGTTCACAACCATCTGTAATGAGATCTGGCGCCCTCTTCTGGCCTGTAAGGATACTTACAGGCAGAACACTGTATACATAATAAATAAATAAATCTTTAAAAAAATAATTGGGGCTGGAGAGATGGCTCAGAGGTTAAGAGCACTGACTGTTCCCCCAGAGGACCTGAGTTCAATTCCCAGCAACCACATGGTGGCTCACAATCATCTGTAATGAGATCTGGTGCCCTCTTCTGGCCTGCAGACATACATGCAGGCAGAACACTGTATACGAAATAAATAAATAAATCTTAAAAAAAAAATAATTGAAAACAATAAAAATCTTTTTTAAAAGAAGCGTGAACTCAACTTTTTTTTTCCTGAGACAGGGTTTCTCTGTGTTGTTTTGGTGCCTTTCCTGGAACTCACTCTGTAGACCAGGCTGGCCTCGAACTCAAAGAGATCCGCCTGCCTCTGCCTCCCGAGTGCTGGGATTAAAGGCGTGTGCTACCGCTGCTTGGCTCAACTTTTTTTTTAAAGATTTATTTATTATGTATAACCTGCATGTGTACCTGCATGCCAGAAGAGAGCACCAGATCTCATTACAGATGGCTGTGAGCCACCCATGTGGATGCTGGGAATTGAACTCAGGACTTCTGGAAGAGCAGCCAGTGCTCTTAACCACTGAGCCATCTCTCCAGCCCAGTAAACTCAACTTTTATAACAGGCTCTCCCATAGTAACTAATCCGATTCCATGATAACATCAATCCATCCCCAAGGGCTGATGAGCCTTCATGACTTGATTATGACCAATCTTCCAATGCTTCTACACTGGAGAACTTTTTCCATCATATGTACTTTGGGAGACACGGGGCACAACTCAAGTGTCTGTCAGTAGCATAACAGATAAACCACAGAATATTCACGCAATGGGATGCTATGACAGATGAGAAAATGAACAATGTACAGCTGTATGCAGCAATATGGATGGAGCTCATAAATCCAACGCTGAGGAAATGCAGCCAGCTCTAAACAGTGCAAGGATCCAAGATTCCATTTACGTAAAGAACAGGGTTCAGTCGGTAAAGTGCTTGCCACGCAAACAGGACATGAGCTCCATAGGCGCCAAACCCATATTAAAAACATCAGAACAGCGGCATTTTTTTTCTATAATCCAAGCACTGAAAAAGCAAGAGATGGATCTAGCCAAATCTGAAAGCTCCAGGCTTAGCAAGAGACTCTGTCTCCAAGTTAAGGTGGAGAGTCTTCTGGTTTGCTTCTCTGCCATCGTGGTAAACATTATGGTGGGAATCCATCTTTATCTTATAACTCTTAGGTCACACTCCATGAGGAAAGGAAACTGGGGCAGGGGCTCAAGACAGGAACCTGGAGGCAGGAACTGATGCAGAGGCCGTAGAGGAACACTGCTTATTGGCTTGCTCCTTGTGGCTTGCTCAGCCTGCTTTCTTATACCACCTAGGACCACAAGCCCAAGGGTGGCACCACCCACAGTGGGCTGGACACCCCCTCCCATCAATTATTAACCAAGAAAATGCCTGCCTACAAGCCAATCTGGTTGAGGTGGGGGGTTTTGTTTTGTTTTCTTTGAGACAGGGTTTCTCTGTGTAGCCCTACCTGTCCTAGAACTCACTCTGTAGAGCAGGCTGGCTTCAAACTCAGAGATTTGCCTGCTTCTGCCTCCTGAGTGCTGGGATTAATAGGCATGTGCCACCACTTTTTTTTCTAATTAAGAGTTCCTTGTGGGGGGCTGGAGAGATGGCTCAGTGGTTAAGAGCACTGGCTGTTCTTCCTGAGGTCCTGAGTTCAATTCCCAGCAACCACTTGGGGCTCACAACCATCTGTAATGAGATCTGGCGCCCTCTTCTGGCCTGCAGTGATACATGCAGATGGAGCACTGTATACAAGATAAATAAATCTTTTTTTTTTTTAAGAGTTCCTTGTGATGACTCTAGTTTGTGTCAGGGTGACAAAAAATAACCAGGATACTTGGTCTACATAGAAAGTTCCAGGTGTTACACTAGGTGTAGAGCCCTACTCCAGCATGCAGCCATGGGTTTGCTCCTTAACACCCTCTCTCTCTCTCTCTCTCTCTCTCTCCCCCCTCTCTCTCAAAAAGTAAAAGGAAAGGAAAGAAAAGAAGGGAAAACTGATTTCTGCTCTTAGAAGTTGGGCTAATGGTCCCCTTAGTGGGTAGCAATGGCAGATGGGTACAAAAGGGCCTAGAGATGTTGATGGTGGGTTTTCTAGTTTCCAAAGATGTTCAATTAAAAACTGTTATCAAAAAAAGTCATCAAACTGCAGACCTGTTCTTTGCACCCACTTTGATAAGCATCTTATATTTCCAGAAAGGTTCTTCCCTTGTGGCTTGCACACTGAGGGGCCAGCTGTTCCCCCATGTATCTGTCCCCTGTCCTGGCTGGCTACTGAAGTTCCATGTCTACCCAAGGCAAGAAACACACGACAACCTATTTAAGAGCTTCACACATTCACAATGCTTGAGGTTAGGAGGCATCTGGCTCTACCCACAACATGGCTATAGCCTTCTCTACAAATCCTCTTCCCTCAGACTCCTTCTCAACATTCTTTTGTAATCAAAATTGTTGAGGGCATTCCAGGGTCTTCAAGGATGTCCTGGATAATGTCTGCCATGGTGGACCTGTCCACACTCACTGCCCAGTATGATTTCTCTTGTACTGCTATGTTCAGAACTGGGAAGGTCCCACGCAATGTCTTACTGTGTGGTACAAAATACTCCATCTGTGATAATGGCTGTACTAGTTAGTCTCGTTGCCATAACAAATACCTGACAAGAAACAGGTGAAGGGAGAGAAGGGTCCTTTTGGCTCACAGTTTGAGAGTGCAGTTTTATCATAGTGGGATGGGGGCGGAGGGGAGGGCGGGGGGGGGGGGGCTGGGTGTAGACAGGAGCATGAGGCAGCTGCCACATTGAAGACCCGCAAACCTAGGAACCCTCTTGTGTTTGCCTCCCCAGTCCCCAGGGGTGGGATTACAGGCCCATGTTACCTCGCCTGGCTTGTTTCTTTAATGTGGGTTCTGGGGATCGAACTCAGGTCCTAGCCCATGTGTAGCAAGCACTTTACTGACTGAGCTGTCTCCCTGGCCCTACGTAGCCTTTCAATTATGGCCAATTTCAAGGCTGGAGAGACGGCTCAGCAGTTAATAGTATTTGCTGCTCTTGCAGAGGCCCAGGTTTGGTTCCCAGCACCACATGGTGGCTCACATCCATCCATACCTACAGTTCCAGGGGATCTGACACACTCTTCTGACTGCCGGGGGCAGCAGGCACACAATATACTGCACATACATACATGCAGGCAAACCCTTATACACATAAAACAAATCTTTTCTAAAAATTAAATTCCAGCCATTTAAAACAGGTTTTAACAGAATGTGCTTAAAGTCATACTCAAAAGACACGTATGTTGAAAGTTCTGGTGGGCTGGATGATCAATTTACAACAAGAAAACAGAATGCTTAGATTATTCCCGATGATGTCATCCCAGAAATCAGCACACATATTCCTCCCATATATTTGAAAGGCTGTCATTTCTTTTGACCTACTTTAGGCCTGGGACAAGAAAAGACCAAATAAAATTAGGCTTCTGTCGTTTAAGAATTTTGACAAGGTCTGAAGCAACACTTAATTGTAAGCTCTGTACAATCAGTCTATGCTTGCATGCAGTCTAGTCTCACAGAAGATGTCCAAGGATGTGGCAGCTACTTACTATTTATATATTCATGCCCATTGTTGAAACTATATATCCCACATGCACTAGGCATTATTAAAAAAAACACCACATGTCTGGGAGATATGAAAAGCCCGGGATTAAAACAAAATATCTTTTAACTTTTTTAAAAAATGTATTTATTTATGGGACTGGAGAGATGGCTTAGCAGTTAAGAGCACTGGCTGCTCTTCCAGAGGACCTGGGTTCAATTCCCAGCACCCACATGGCAGCTCACAACTAACTATAATTCCAGTTCTAGAGAACCTAACACTCTCTTCTGGCCTCCTGGGTACCATGCACAAAAGTGGTGTAGAGCTGTGATGTATACAGGAAAACACCCATATACTTAAAAGAAGTAAAAATCTATTTGTGTGTGGAGGTCAGAGGACAACTTGCAGGAGTTGATTCTCTCCCTCCACCATGTGGGTCCCAGGGATTGAACTCCGGTTGGATTTAGGTCATCAGACTTTGGCAGTATTTGTCTTTACCCACTGACCCATCCTACCAGCCCTTCGCCCAGGATATTTCTTTGCAAAATTGAAATGGTCAGGGTTAGGGTTATGGGTGAGTTAGTAGAGTGCTTGCCTAGCATGCAAAAAGCTCTGGACTTGGTCCCTGGCACTAGACAAAACCCAGGTGTGGTGGTACATGCCTATCGCTCTAGGACTCGGGAGGTAGAGGCAGGAAGTTCAAGGTCATCCTTGGATAGGAGGCCAGTCTAAGACTACATAAGATTGTCTTTGAGACAGAGGGGGGGAGGGGAGAGGAGAGAGAGGGGAGAGGGGAGAGGGAGAGGGGAGAGGGAGAGGGAGAGGGAGAGGGAGAGGGAGAGGGA
>CABHPH010142041.1:0-16598 GCA_902168325.1 Peromyscus nudipes | reverse complement strand
CTAGTGCTTGCCTAGGTATTCTAGCACACCCTAGTGCTTGCCTAGGTGTTCTAGCACACCCTTAGGGCGGCAGTCACCTCCAGCCACTTTTGTTTTCCTGTCTCCGCAGACACGTAGGTCAAGAGGACAGAGACTGTCTGACTTGGCTTTGCATTTTTAGGATTAAGCAGGCACTTCTGCCTCCTAGACTGTTCTACTCTAGAACAGTCTAATCCTATGCCCTCCTCCTAGTTCTGAGGAACTGAAACAGGGTCTGGGATGCGCTAAGCTAACGCCCTACTGCTAACCACACCCCAACCCTCCATTCTTTGGCTTTTTTCCCTTTCATTTTGCAGAGCGAGCACAGATTTATTAAGGAAAAGTGAGAAAGAACTCACATGAGTGGAAGGGGTCATGAAGGAGAAAGAATGGCCCCGATTCCTTTCTAAGCTATTTCCCAACTTAGTATCATTCCACTGAGAACAATAATGTATTACATTATAGTCTTTTTCTATCGTTTTCTAAAATAACAATTACTCATGCATTATGTTCCTAGACACACTCTTAGGAACAGAAATTAACATTACTTTAGTCTCCATAAAAAGACATCACTAGCCGGACAGTGGTGGCGCACGCCTTTAATCCCAGCACTCTGGAGGCAGAGGCAGGCGGATCTCGTTCGAGGCCAGTCTGGTCTACAGAGTGAGTTCCAGGAGAGCCAGGACTGTTACACAGAGAAACCAGAGAAACCCTGACTTGAAAAAACCAAACCACCCCCCCACCCCACTCCCGGCTACAAGACATCACCACAGACTTTCATTTAGCAATACCTATACATATTAAACTAAGGTTATATGGTCAAACATAATATAAAAACTATGCTTGTTTCTGAAGCATATACTACAACTGGAATGGTCAGCACAGTCCTGTGCAAGAAGGACATGCACATTTATGGAGCATTACTTAATTTTTAGTGTGAAATTTTTGTTTGTTTGTTTTTTGAGATAGCATTTCTGTAGCCCTGTCTGTCTTGGAACTAGCGCTGTAGACCAGGCTGGCCTCAAACTCACAGAGATCTCCCTGCCTCTGCCTCCCGGAGCAAAGGGGGGAAACACACACACACACACACACACACACACACACACACACACACACAGACTTACTGTCTCACTATATCACTCTGAATGTACCTATAGGTATGTATACTAGTTTGGGTGACTTTTGGACAAGTCATAACATTTGAATCTTAGTTTTCTCATGTGGAAAAATAAAGACAGTAACTATAAGATTATGAACGAGCTTATGGAATATATACTCTTTCAGTTACACAACACACGACTAACATGTACCTAACAGAACCTGTCACATGCCAGACTCTCAAATATTTGTGACCAAAAGAATCAGTATCTGTATTACTCAGCATAAAGGAGGTACAGACTGATAGCTGAAATGAACAACAAGAAGGATAACACTGATCTTAACCACAAATCAGGCAGTAACTGTATCAGCTTGTGTGACATGCTCTCCAACCTGAAAGTTTCTCATACTGGAGTTCTCAGTCCAGGTGGCAAGTCAGAACAGAAGAAACACAGTACCATCTGCTGTACTCTCCGGGGTTACCATTCTACTCTGACAAGCACAAGATTTACTCTCTTCTTCTAAATGTAAATAATTTTAGTTTAACTGAAGCCGCAATAGCAGCTGTGTTCCTTATCAGAGGCAGAAGGAAACTCACTGAGGCCGAAACCCTGCGGGAGACATCCTGTTGACATAAGGAAAAGTAGGACTTCGAAAGAAGTCTGCTAGGCGTGGTAGTATCCACTAAAACCCCAGCACTCAGGCTGAAGCAGGAGGACTGTCAGTTCAAGGACAGCCAAGCTCCATAGCAAGATCACATCTCAACCCTTCCCAACCCTCAGGAAAAGAAAATAAAAAAGGAAACTCCTTAGCTCTGTAACTAGACACATTCCTAAAACCTTCACCTGCTTCCCTGACATAAAGCTGGATACTTGTCAACCCCGCTGTGCTACTGAAGCATCCGATGAGACACTGAAGCCCCACCGTGCACTGCCTGGCACAGAGCAGGAATTCAACAAGAGGCATTTCACACGGAGGGACCTTAGACTCAGACAAAGCACGTTCTTACAGGAACACCTTCACAATATTAGAAGCTGGGATCACAAGAATTACTCACAGAGATTCTGGGCTGTCTTTGAGTCCAACACTTTTAGCTCTTTTACTTTTTTCTTTTGCACAGATTTCTTTTCTTCTCCACCTTCTTGATCCTTCTTGGCTAGTGAGAGAAATCAGAAAAACACCATTAAGAATAAACCACCTTTGTGCATTACTGCATTAGAACTGTCCTGGCAGAACAGCCTTTACTTCCTCTCTGTCTCTCCATTATATTATCATCCTTCAAGGCTAATCTCATTAGCCACTCTTCTATAGCTAAATGCCCCCACAAGAATATCTCCTTTTCATTTCTTCTCTTCAATAGTTATCAATAATGCTTTCCTCCTTAAATAGAATCTACCTACTGGGCACAGTTAACTGTCTGCGAAGAACCAAGAGTAAATATTAGGTGTTAGAAGCCATATGGTCTGTCTCAACTTACAAAGTTATTTTTATTTTGTGTGTACTGGTGTTTTACCTACACGTCTGTCTGTGCACCGTGTGTGTGTGCACTGACCTTGGAGGCCAGAAAAGGGGGTCAGATCCCCTTGAACTGGGGAGTTACAGACAGCCGTGAGCTGCCATGTGGGTGCTGGGAATCGAACCCAGGTCCTCTGAGAGAGCAGCCAGAGCTCTTAGCTCCATCCCACCCCCATCTCAATTTTTCAGATCCACTATTGTAGCATGAATGTCTGTGCTCTAAGAAAACTTCATCATTCAAAAACATTCTGTGATATAGCTTCCTAACCCCTATACTAAGCGTCTCCTACAGTTACCCTTTTGTGCCTACTAAAAAGTTTATCTCTCAAAATCTGGATTGAACACGACTTTCCCTGATAAAATGGTTTTAGTTTCTCCAACTGCTGATGATCTCTTACTCACCGTTGAGTCTGAACAAAAAGAAGTATAATAAACTCCTTTCCTTCCACACTCCTCTTCACTATTCGAAGCCACATACCCACCCCTTCCCGTAAGTCTTCCCCAATAAATGTACCCACTCTCTGCTTCGATACACTAATTTTCACTCTATTTGTGATCTGTACCTTATTCAATATTTTTTCAATGTTTCATGACATATATGTATCATCCTGATTTTTTTTAAAGCCTGTGTTCCTTCAAGTTCGGAGATTTTCTCATCTCATTTCAAATTCTCATCTCCATTTTGAGCTTTAAGGATACAGGCAAAAATATTTCATTACCATTTCTTCAAGAGTTAACTATAGCAAAATTCACTACAAATGATCAGCACTAGCTCTTGAGGAGGGCTGAGCAGTGCTCAGAAAAGGAAAAAGGGACCATGCTGGGTAGACAAAACTGTAAAATACTGTCGTATGCTGGAAGAAATAGGGACTGTACTGGGTAGGCCTAACTGTATAATGTAGCATCAGCTTCTTAGCTATATAGCAATAGCTCTGAAAGATAAGAAACTAACAAAATCAATTGTTTCTGAGTATAAGAATAGGATTCTTGAGCACAAGAGTGGGAGAATACTTTCGAACATAACACCCCTTTTTGATTGTTTTTGAGATAAGATTTTACTAAATAGCTTTGGCTGACCCAGAACTCTTACTCTGTAGATCTAACTGGCCTCGAACTTTCAACAAGTCTCCTACCTCTGCCTTCCAAGTAGTATGATTACAGACATGTACACTAAAGCCTGGCTATAACGTACGCCATTTTTATAACAATTGATAGTTAGCCCACGTACAGAATATTTGGTAAAAATAATGAAATCAAAGCAATAACCAAGTTCTATGACAAAAGGCACACAGAACTATTAAAAGTCATCCTTGGGCTGGGCACAGAGCCAGGAGTAGAGCACAAGGCCTAGTACAGCGGGGAAATGCCATTTATCCCTTTGACCTAAGAGCTCCAATTTTAGAAATCAAACTGTTACATATACAAAAAATCATTAATTCAGCAATAATTACTAAGACCTTAACTTGTGGAGGGCTGTGCTGGGCAATGGAAAATCACAAATGAAAAGACAAATTAACAGAATAAAGACAAGAATGTGCTTCATTCTAATAAAGTGAAACAGACCCCGCCTTCCAATAGATGAAGCGTTATGTCAGATGACGGTAAGTGCTGTGAAAAGAAAACCGAGCAGGGAAGAGAACAGAGACTGGGCAGGGAGATTGATTCAAACCCTAGGCGAGTGGCTGGGGAATGGCTGACTGAAAAGATGGCATTTGAGTAAAGACCATTAGAAGGTAGGGGATGAGCCTGTGTCAGCTAATCTTGGTTGTCAACTTGACTACATCTGGAATCAACAAAAATCCAGGCTGCTGGGCATGTTTGTGAGGGATTCCCCGCTTCCTCTCGTTTGTTTGGTTTTTTTTTGAGACAGCCCTGGTTGTCCTGAAACTCAACTCTGTAGACCAGGCTGGTCTCAAAGTCAGAGACCCACTTGCCTCTATCTCCCAAGTGCTGGGATTAAAGGTGTGTGCTACCATGCCCAGAAGGTTTACATTTTATGTTTCCAATTTTTTATGTCTAGAGATCTATGTAATTTGATATATGTACCATGTAAGTGCTAAAAAGTCAATAAAATATAGTAGTATAAAGCTAAAATAGAGTGATACTCTGGAACATGTCAAGTGACTACAGAAATAAATGTCATGAATAGGTGCGATATATTTAGAGTACTAAAACCAACTCACATCAATGAACAAAGCATGGTCTAATTCAGGGACTGGTTAACTTCTGATTAAAGTACTATATAGATGGTGTGCTGGCTAGTGTTGTCTCCTTGACACAAGCTGGAAGCTAGAGTCATTAGGGAAGGAAGATCTCAGTTGAGAAAATGCCTCCACCAGACTGGTCAAGCTCGCGGTGCATTTTCTTGATTGATGGCTGATGTGGGAGAGCCCAGCTCACTGTGTGCAGTACCACCCTTGTGCTGACCGTCCTGAGTGCTGTAAGAAAGCAGGCAAAGCAAGCCATAAGGCGCAATAGTGTTCCTTCAAGGCTTCTGTTCAGTTCCCACCTCCACGTTCCTGTCCTGGAAGGTAAAATGAGTCATTTCCTCCCCAGGTTGCTTTTGGTCATAGCGTTTCATCACGCAGTAGAAATCCTAACTAAGGCAGATGACAAGTAACTTAGGGTAGTTAGCACACCTACTCAGTTCTTCTGGTTAAAATATGAAAGCAGCAATCCATAATGACTATCTGAGTAGATGGCTGTGATCCAAAAAGACTTTAGTAACTGGCTACAATTGCTGATCCTTGATCTAATCCACAGTGCTGGAACAACTGGCTCTCCACTTCAACAACCGAAGAAAGAGAGGCTATGCATTTGAGAAATCAAGGGGAGTACATGGGAGAGTTTAAAGGGAAGAGAAGGAAGGGGAAATGATGTAATTATATTATAATCTCAAAAAAAAAAAAACCCTTTTCAATCATAGTAAGAAATTAAGGTGGTAGAAAGACAGTCTGGGGCTGGTGAGATGGCTCCGTGGGTAAAGGCCCGTGCCTCCTGGATAGAACTCACATAGCGGAAGGAGAAAACAGATCCTCACAAGCTGCTCTCTGGTCTCCATATGCGTGCCAAAGTACACGTGCACTCCACCACCACCACACACAGTCCATGTTTTAAACAAATGATAGTCTGGCATGACATTAAAAATATTCCAATAGAATGAAAATAATCCAGTAAATAGAGAAAGAATGACAACTTGAAAGAGAGTGATCTAAAAATGCTGGTTTAATGTTCAGAGAAGCGCTCTGAAGACACGGAACAGCTGCCGTATAAGAAGTGGTGAGTTGATCAGAGAAGTAAATGGACTGAGCACTGGAGGACGGCTTCAACACAAACCTGACGCCTCTGTGGGCAGGGAGGGGTCTACTCCTGCCCCGAGGAAGGAGTGCGCATGGCTCTCCTCAGTAAGCTGGGAATTCAAAAGGATTCATCTGGAGTGTGAATGTGAACCTGGAAATGGTAAACCAGGGCACACCAGGCAGTTCCAAAACAACAAACATGTTCTGACACAGCTCAACCCTAACTGCCTCAAGGTGGTCACCCTCATCCTTCTAGAGAATTCTGCAAAACCTTTTCCAGACAGTGCTAACATCATCTGCAGTTGCTACAACTTTTTATGTACAATATGTAGCCTTAAATCAGATTTACAAGGTATGCCCAAAAAAAAAATTCATCCAAATTCGAAGGGGAAAAAAAATCTGATTAACAGACACATTATTACCCAGATAATGGAGCAAGTACACAAGGATTTATAGCCACACTGAGTCATTCGTGGTGGAGGCTCATACCTTGTGCTGGTTGGTTTTTATCAACCTGACACAAACTTAGACACATCTGATGTCAATTGAGAAATGCCTTCATCAGGTCACCTGTAGGCAAGTCTGCATGGCATTTTCTTCATTAGTGATTGCTGTGTCTGGCTCAGTGTGGGTGGTACCACCTCTGGGTGGGTGGTACCACCTCTGGGTAGGTGGTCCCACCTCTGGGTAGGTGGTCCTGGGTTGTATAAGAAAGCAGGCTGAGCAAGCTATGGAAGGCAAGCTATAAGGAACAAGCCAGTAAGCAGTGTTCCTCCGTGGTCTCTGCCTCAGTTCATGCCTCCAGGTTCCTGCCCTGAATTCCCTCCATGAAGGACTGTAGGATAGATAACAAAGCCTTTCCTCCCCAAAGTGCTTTGTGGTCACACTGCTTATGACAGCAAGAGAAAGTAAGGTAAGACACAGCTATAACCCACCACGAGACGGGCTGAGACAGAACCACCACTAGGAGCGCTCAGGGCCAGTCACAGCCACAAAATTGAGATTCTTTCTTTAAATAAATAAATACTTAAACCAAAATAACTATAGGTAACATATTCAAAAAAGTTGAAAAAGAAAAAAAAAAAAGAAAAACTCAGAAGGAATGCATGAGGTAAGTAGTTAAAACCAAGTTCTGGTGGTGTGCTGGTCAGTCATCTGAAAGAAGGGAACCTTAACTGAAGGATCATCTATCTCATCAGACTGCCTGCAGCTAAGTCTGTGGGGGCATTTTCTTAATTACTGATGTGGGAAGGCCCAGACCACTGTGGGTGGTACCACTCCCGGGCAGTATAAGAAAGCAGGCTGAATGCCCAAGGGAGAACAGTTAGGAAGCTGCACTCCTCCATGGTTTCTGCTTCAGTTCCTGCCAACTCCCTCTCGTGATGGACTCTGAGCTGTAAAATGAAATAAACCCTCTCCTACTCAAGTTGGTTTTGGTCAGTGTTTTATTTTGGCAACAGAAAGCAACTAGAGGAAGCACACACTTTTAATCCCAGCACTTGGGAGGCAGAGACAGGCAGATCTCTGTGAGTTCAAAGGCCAGCCTAGTCTACAAAGTGAGCTCCAGGACAGCCAAGGCTATAAAGAGAAACCCTGTCTTGAAAAAACAAAAAGAAAAGAAAGCAACTAGAGGAGAAACTGGTACCAGAAAAGTGGGATTACTGTGATGGGGCTGGCCATGTGGTTTTTAGGAGGGTTGTGGAAGGGTTTTGGAGCTAAGGGCTGGAAAATCCACTGAGCGCCAAGAGAAATGCAGATTATGGAGACCTGACTTGTGAAGTTTTGAGGGAAGACTGAAAGTCCCTCAAGACTATAGTGGTCATTCCTGGACTATTTTATATTAAGAATCTGTGGTTTCTGGTTAGCTGGAGCTGAAGAATCAGGTGTGATTAACAGGAAACCAGCATCACTAACAATAAAACCTTTGCTTTACTGGGACAATTGCTACTGGTTAGCCAGGGCTGAAAAATCATCTGTGATTAAAAGGAGACCAGAATCACTGAGGTGAAACCCAGGAAATATTTCCTCAGTACACAGAAGCTGTGGTCCAGAGTGACAAAGGCTGCATCTCAAACTAGCACCTGCACTTGGCAATGTCTAGAGTCTCCTAAATGATAATGGTTTGGAAAGCATGAGGGGTCATGGAGAGCAGCTGAGGCTTAGCACTGTGAGAAGCCAGGAGAGGCATTGGTCAAGCGCGGCCTCAGCTGCAGTGAGACTCAGAATTTGAGATACCAGGACTGTGGGTTGAGCACCAAGGACAGCAGCAAGTGTGGCATGGAGCCAGCCTGAGCCTATGAAACAAGCTACGTGGGCTGTGCATGGCAGAGCTGGAGAGATGAGGTTACTCAAGCCCCTTGGAGCTCAGAAATTCGTGAGTGAGTCTCAGATGTCAGACACTGAGCTATTTACACTGTTGAATTTTGGTTTTGCTTTGACTGTAACTATACCCTGGTTCATCCCTTTTGAAATCAGTATAAAAAATTTTTTCACAGGAACCCATAGTTAAGAGACTTTGGATTTCTAAAGATAACTTGGATTTTTAAATAGCCTGAGTTTTTACAAGACTGTGGGATTTTTAAAAGCTGGACTGCATACTATATTATGATACTAATGTGCCATCTTGGGAATAAACAAGAAAGGTTATGGTTGAATAGTGACATGTTTACGTATCAAATTGAGAAGGGGTCAATTGTGCGAGTTAGTTTCTGTCAACTTGCCACAAATCTAGAGTTATCTGAAAGAGGGAACCTTAATTGAGAGATTACCTCCATAAGAGTGCAGGCAGGTAAGTCTGTGGGAGCATTTATACTGATTAATGACTGATGTGGGAGAGACCAGCCTACAATGGACAGGGACACCACTGGGCAGGAGGTCCTGGATGATGCAGCAAACTGAGCAAGCCAAGGACAGAAGCCAGTAAGCAGCACTCTTCCATGGTCTTTGCTTCAGTTCCTGCCTCCACTTTCCTTCCTGATGGATTGTAAGCTGTAGGATGAAATGAACCCTTTCCTCCCCAAGTTGCTTTTGGTCGTGGTACTTATCACCCCCAGCAAACTAGGACAAATGTCATCTCAAAAAACGGTGAAAATTATCATTTTTATTAGAGTATAGTAAGTCAAATGTGCACGTTGTCTAGGCTACCCACTAGAAGGATAGCAGAAAGGTAAGAGAAATACAAAATAAAATTTAAAGTAATCCATAAGAAGGCAAGAATGAAAATAAGGACAAGAAACAGGAAAATCAAACAGAAAATAAGCAGAGATGCAGAACAGACCAGCTCCAAAGAATTCAATGCATTCCTATGAAAAGATGAAAACTGACCAAACACAGTAAGTATACACTTCTTACAAGAGATGGTTAAAGACAGAAACATATACCAAGGGTGAAACAGGGGCAGAAGACATGCCCATTATAAGAAAATATTGGCAAAAGAAAGCTGCTGCTAGACTAGGATCAGACAGAAATGTCTTCTCTAATAACTCTGAACAGATTCATGTCACAATGATATAGGGCAAATCCACATGGAAGACAGAATAATTCTAAACTGAATGCATTAAACAACTTAGTTTCAAAATACAAAAAGGAACTGCTTACTGTTCACTTTAAGAGGAGGTGGGACTTGAGAAAATGGAGCCTAAAAATGAATCTGACTAAAGTCTCATGCAATAGCCAACTTTATTCAGAGCATCGGGCAATTAATACCCTAAGGGTTAAGAAGAATCACGTACGTAAAGTTTTCATGAATACAGGCTGTATACAATCACACATGGAAAACACGTTTTTTCCATAGAGGCATATAATGTCAGCAGCAAGCAGTAACAACTCACTCTTATCTACCACACTTAAGAAGGGCGAGAAAACATATTCCAGGAACAATACTTTTAACTTGTTTTCTTGGAGTTTTCTCACAAGCACTTAGAATTCTCCTCACGTCTCCATTCTTGGACCATGTTCCGATAGGAACAACCAGATGAAAGAATTAACATCCTTATTATAGTAACTACCAAAACAAGCAACCATTTGGAAATGCTGGCACATACTTGCAATTCAAGCATTCTAAAGGCTAAGGCAAAAAAGGACTGTGAGACCAAGGCCAGCCTGGGCTGTATGTAAATCAAACAAGCTGTCTTAGTCAGGTTTCTATTGCTGTGATGAAACACCATGACCAAAGCGACTTGGGGAGGAAAGGGTTATATGAAACTGTGCTCCAAATAACAGTTCATCATCAAAAGCAGTGAGGCAGGGACCTGGAGGCAGGAGCTGATGCAGAGGCCGTGGAGGGGTGCTGCTTACTGGCTTGCTCAGCCTGCTTTCTTACAGAAGTCCAGGATGGTACCACCCACAATGGGCTGGGCCCTCCCACATCAATCGCTAATGAAGAAAATGCGTTACAGCCAGATCTTTTGGAGACGTTTTCTCAAGTGAGGCTCCATCCTCTCTGGTGACTCTAGATTGTGTCAAGTTGACATAAAACCAGCCAGTACACAAATACATAAACTCCTCCCCAAAACAAAACAAATTGATAATAATACATCAAAAATGACAAAATACCTTTTTTGTGTGTATACAAAATTTACAACATGCTGGGTGAATATCAAGCCTGAGCAAATTTCCAAGGATAACAATCACAGCCATCATTCCAAGTATATTACCTGACCACAGAATTCAGTTAGAAGGTAACTAGAAAATTCCCAACTATTCGGACACTGAACAAAAATTAAATGACTCTGGAGCCAGGCAGGATGTCAAATCAGACAACAGAAAATAATTTAAATGGGATGAAATCAACACATGATACGGGACAATAGAACACATGGGGAAAAAAACCAAAACACCAATGGTAGATTTAAGGCCAGGTGCTTCAAATAAGTATGTTAGACAGAAACAGGTAACATTTTGTAATTAAATCAATTGTATCTATATTCCATGTCTTCTGCTATGTGGTGCCTTCAGCTGCAGGGACTCTGTCAAACCACCAGAAGGCCAGCATCAGACATGGTCCAGTGGATCGAACCCTCGCAGCCCTAGGATAATCTTTGTTCCTCCCATAAGACTGTGAGACAAGATTTCGCTTCATACTCTGTTGAGGCTTTAGTGCCAAATGCCTGGCATATAATACATAATAAATAAAGATCAGAACTGTCAGTTGGACTTGTTTATAAGGGGAAAAAAATCTATTTAGGGCCAATGAGATGGCTCAGTGGGTAAAGCACTTAGCATGTATTGTGAGCTGGGGTTCCAGAACTCATGCAAAGCCAGACATGATATCAAGAGTCTATAATCCCAGTTCTTCACAGCAAGGTAACGGATGGGGATGGGAGAACCCTCGAAAGTTTGCAAGCCAGCTAGACTGACACAAACAGTATGGAACAACAAGAGACCCTGGCTCAAACAAGGTAGAAGGTGGAGGTCAACACGCAAGGCTGTCCTCTGTGCGCGCGCATGCACGCACGCGGGGGGGGGGGGGGGGAAGGGGATTTAGAAAATTCCCTAGGTTAAATACAGATAAAGGCTAAATTCAAAAGGATGAAAAAGTATAAAGTTATACTACACAAATCCTAACTAAAAGGAAGTTGCATTAACATTAAACAAAGACTAAAAAAGTCAGAGTAGAAGAGATATGAATTTTTAAACTATAAAATGGTATAGTTCATTAAATGTAAGAATTTGGATTTGTATGCACCTAGCAATGTATCTTTAATCATAATCTTAAACACCAAATGCATATAACCTCAATCTAACTACAAGGACACATCAGACAGATCCACTCTGTTATGTCAAGGTAATAAGAAATGAAGGTTTAGTCCACTTTTGACTGTGGACTCAGTAACTTCACCTCCCTTTCCCTTCCACGTTGTACATGGTGGAAAGGGTGATAATTAACATTTGCTCCCTCCTTTGGCACAATAAAAGAAGCTCCAAACTCTGCTAGGTTTGTCTGTGTGTAGGAACTCCCATCCTGGCTGCATCTCTAACTACAGTAAAAGCCTAGGGCTGTTCCCTTTCCTTGCTTTCTGCTCAATACATTCCCCTCCCCAGCCCCTTCAGATTTGGTCTGTAGCCTAGGCTGGACTGGAACTTACTATGAAGGAACTGAAGAGAAATACACATACTCTCCAAGAGCACACAGCACATTTATCATGCTTATGACACTGTAAGGCACAAAGAAAACTACTAATTCCTAAAGATCAAAATCACAAGAGCACCAACTATCTGTACCATTAGCTGGATATCCTCAAGTCTAATCCCTGGAAGCCCTGAGGCTTTTGAGGCAAAAGGGGCTGTGCAGGCATGAATAATTTAAACATCTTGAGATGAGAGTATTATTTTGAATTATCTAGGTAGTTTCAATATATTAAAAGAGTAAGAGGAAGACAGAAAGGCAAGACAAGAGTTAGAGATGAAAATATAGAAGCAGAGGTCTGTGAAAGTTGAGGATTCTTTGCTGTGTCTTTCAAGAGGGAAGGACTGAAGAACCAGCCTGCCTCCATCCTAGGCTTAAAAGCCATCTTATAGTAAACACAAACTAGGTTCTTTCCTGTTTATGATTAAACCTCTGTTTCTCCAGGATTGGGCTATGCCCCACCTGTAACCTTAACTACAAATGGTTCTGTACGGACTGCTCCAGGAATGGCCATCGTGTCTTTGTTTAAAAAAGTTGGCCGGGCGGTGGTGGCGCAAGCCTTTAATCTCAGCACTTAGGAGGCAGAGGCAGGCGGATCTCTGTGAGTTCAAGGCCAGCCTGGTCTACAAAGCGAGTTCCAGGAAAGGCGCAAAGCTACACAGAGAAACCCTGTCTCGAAAAACAAAACAAACAAACAAACAAAAAGTTGTTTATAATCATCTTGCAAACTTACCTTTGTTTCAATAGGTTCTATGACCCCCCTATGACTATGTTGTTATGACTCCCTGTTGTTATGACTACCTTGCAACCATATCTTTGTTTCAGGAGATTATTAGGGCTAACTGGTTATGCTTGTGTTTTGCTCCTGTAACCCACCTATTTTGCTCACCAAATCCTCCATTTGTAAACCCCCTACCTTTGAGCTATAAAAACCTTGTCTCCCTCACATCCAATGCTGACCTCTCAAACTCTGTCTTAGGAGAGGCAGCCCATGTACAGGAATAAAAAAACTTGCTTTAATTAATTTGGTCATGATGATTTGGGTTCGTAGTCTCTCTCCCATCTTTAGGATTAACATTAGCCCTCAGTCAGAGAACACAGACTGCTAGAAAAGCCAAGGAAACATTGTTCTCTAGAGACTCCAGAAGGAACACAGCCCTGCCAACACCTTGACTTTGGGACTTAGAGCCTCCAGAACTGAAAGATAATTCCTTGGGGTTTTTTAAAAGATAAAAAATTTGCATTGTTTTAAGTCACTAAATCTGTGGTCATTTATTTTTCTTAACCAGCAACAGGAAACAAATATATTCTATATACGTGGAAATTAAGTACCCATAAATAACCCATTAAAAAGAAACAATGGAAATCAGAAAATTTACACAATCAAATGATGACAGAACTACTTCCTGCTATGAGCTGAATCTGTTCTCCTAAAATTAGCATAAGGAAGCCCTAAACTTCAGCATGTGACTGCATTTGTGAATTTAAATTTTCCATTCAGACAGTCCCTAATCCAACCTGCCTGGTGTTCTCACCAAATAAATAAAAAAAATGAGGACACAGTAAGAAGGTGGTCATCTGTAACCAAGGAGAAAAGCCTCAGTCAATTCCATCTGAGAGATCAACTGCTGTTTAAACAACTGATGTCCACTTCTCTGCTACTACAGTCCCAGCAAACTAAGACATTTTTCTACCAAAAGTAAATGGACACCCTTAAAAAGTAAACAAAAACTTATGGTCTCAAATGTACACGGGGCAGGGAGGGGATGCTTAAAGCTAAGGGGGCACCTGAGGGTGGGGAGGTGGCTCAGCAGCAATAGCATGAACTGCTTTTACAGAGGACCAGAGTTCTAGGGGTAGCTTACAACCACCTGAAATTCCAGCTCCAGGGGATTCAATGCCTCTGGGCCCCTAGGGCACCAGTACTTCTGTGCACATATTCCACATATATCCACATACACATAAATCAAAAATAAATCTTAAAAAAGGAAATTAGACTGAGAACAGTAAAGTTAACCTAAAGGGAAAAAAATTGAATGTATAAACTCTACTGAAGAGCTTAACAAAGTGAAAAATTATTATTTTTAATAAAAGACCATAAATCCAACAGTCTCTGGTAAAAATGATCAGTATTTAACATGAAGGGGGGTACTACAGCTAATTAGGTACAAGTCATCAATATCTAAAATGAGTGGCTTAGTGGCAGAGTTTTTGCCTAGCATATATGAGGGTTTAGTCCCCCAGCACTGAAAATTCAGGACTGAACTAAGTATGCCTCGAGTACTTAGATAAAATTTATGTGAAATACATACAAAAACTTTGAAAACAGGCAATTTTCTAGAAAAGTAGAACATAACAAAAGTTAGTGAGAAAAATTAGAATTGAGCCATTACCATGAAATAAAGCTTAAAATCTTCTTCGTTGGGGCTGAAGAAAAGCTCAGTGGATACAAGCACTTTTCTAGGAGCTGGTTTTCTAGAGAACCTGGATCAACTCCCAGCACCCATACAGCAACGCACAACCCTTTGTACCTCTAGTTCCAGGGGATCTCACATCTACTTCCAGCCTCCATGGGCACTGCACTCACGCTGTGGAGGGATACACACCCAGGGAAAATACTCACACACATAAAAAGACTTCTTAGCTGACCCAGGAGACTTTACCAGCTATTTATATTTCAAATATTTAAAGAAATAAATTATTCATTATAAATTATTATAAATTATTCATTATAAATAATGAATGCCTCTAACTCCATGAAAAAATTCTACAAATTAGAAAAATACTCCCAGGGCAGTGGTGGCACATGTTTTCAATCCCAGCACTCGGGAGGCAGAGGCAAGTGGATCTCTGAGTTCTAGGCCAGCTTGGTCTACAGAGCAAGTTCCAGGACAACTAGGGATTCACAGAGAAACCCTGTCTTGAAAAACCAAAAACCAAACACCAAGTGACCTGATGGCCTAGCATGTGGTATACACGAAGCTGCCAAGGCCTTAGACAAGCGCCAGGCTCACCTTTGTGTGCTCGCATCCAATTGTGATGAGCCTATGCACGCCAAGTTGGTGGAGGCACTTTGTGCTGAGCACCAGATCAACCTAATTAAGGTGGAAGACAAGAAACTAGGGCAATGGGCAGGCCTCTGTAAAATCAGAAGGAGAGAGAATCCAGGAAAGCAGTTGTTGGTTGCAGCTGTGTAGTGGTTAAGGACTCAGTCAAGTCTCAGGGCAAGAATGTCATCAAAGAGTACTTGAAATCCAAGAAATGAATAAATAAAAAAGTAGAGTAGTAGGCTGAGAGGATGCCTCAATGGAGATGTCCATGCAAGCATGAGGACCTGAGTTCGGTTCTCTAGAACCCAAATAAAGCTAGGACACATTAGTGTATGTTCCAGCTCTCCCATGGAGGGATGACAGGCACAGGAGAATCCCCACAAGCTTGCAGGCCAGTTAGTCTGGTGTAAGCAGCAGTGAGCAAGAGACCCTGTCTCAAACAGGGTGGAAGGCAAGGTTGGACACTTAAAGTTGCTTGAAGCCCTGGATTCAGTTCCCAGGACTTCTAAACCATTCATTAATTGTACATGTGAAGATTGATAACCCCCAAGCTCTTTACAAGAACATGTTTATAAAGACATGATTAAAAACAACATGAACACAAACTGAAGAAACAGAGAAGATACCTGGAGTACACATAACTGACAACTGATTAATATTTAGAATATATAAGAAATCCTTGTATCTGCAATCTTCACTACTACACCATCCTATGTATCCAGGAACAGGTGCTAACAACTCAGAAGGGACAATCAGATAGAATGTGCCTTCTGAAGAGAAGGATTTACAGAACCCAGTATCCACTAAGAAGATATCTTGGAAAAAAACCAACCAAGTAAATACAGCCTGATCTGATTAATTCTTCAGTTCCAATTACTACTTCACAGCAGAGGCAGCGAACAAAAGCACGCGCTATTTGAAACAAGCACAAAATCCAGAAGACAGGACGCCACAAACCAAGGACAGAGCTTTACAGCAAATGAATTCAGAGAAGAGAAGCCTGCAGAGTAAGGGGGACAATGGAAAACCACAGGCTAAGAATGAAATCCTGTCATCTTTGGGAAAACAGAAGGAACTAGAGGACATACTGAATGAAATAAGCCAGACACAAAAGAGATAAGTAGAGTTTTTCTTTAAGTAAGAACTTCAAAAAAGATACAGCCTGAAAATAGAAGGTGGTCTATTAGGGACTGGGAAGGAGGGAGTGGAGAGGGGAGAGAGGACATGAGGTTGGGTGAACATTATGAATGCACAATGTATGTACAGAAACGCCAGAGTGAATCCACTAATACATCTAAGTTATACATGCTAGTAAAAGGGAAAAAACCATAGACAAACTACAGTGTTCATAAATGTAAACTTCAGTGATTATTATACAAACCAGGCTAGCTGTTTCCTGGGAAGGTTAGTCATAGTTCTAAGGGTCTCCAGAAAGTAGGCTAGCTGTTTCCTGGGAAGGTTAGTCATAGTTCTAAGGGTCTCCAGAAAGTA
>CABHPH010142040.1:1377-27455 GCA_902168325.1 Peromyscus nudipes | reverse complement strand
GTTCTAAGGTTTTTGCCAAATGTGTAAAATGCTGTCTTTGAAACTGAGAATCCTATGTCAGTCTGGGTAATGTAAAATATTTCAATATTATTTCTATACATCAAAATTATATAGCTTAAACAGAAATCATCTTCCTGAACATCCACAGCTATATGTGTGCCCATAGATGTAAAACACACCACCAAAGGGCTGTGGGAAGCACCCCAGAGCTGTTCTTATTAGGGAGGCATAGCAGTGGCACCTGAGAAAGTTACAGACAGAAAACAGCAGGTTTCCACAGCCAGTGACCCCACAGCTTTGCCAGGTGGGGCTCCCCATCAGGGAGTTACACATCTGGTAGGTCAACTTGTCAAACACTAGTTGTCACCTGTTGTATACTCCCACAGCCCTTGGCACACAGGCTTTTCATACACTATCTCCATCTGTTCATCCTCAAATCTGATCCCATTTTCTCCAACAAGCCTTTTTATCTTAATAATAGTCCCTATGCTTGATTCCTATCAATAAGCCTTATTATTTTTGTATGGTAGATGCCTGTCAGGGTGCAATAAAAACAGTAAATGCCTTACATAGAAAAATTCAAAACAGATATAAAGCCTGAAATAAGAAATCAGGAGTGTAAGAGCCAGGGGTAGTGTATGACTACATAAAAACAATGTCTTCCAGACACAGCAGCACATACACAGCATTCACACAGGCATGGCTGTGACAGCACACAAAAGACCAAACCCAAGCCAGACCGAATCCTAGCAAGCAGGGGAGAGCTAAGCACAATGTCCCACCTGTAGTCACGGAGCTATTGGCAATTGTTGGCTACTGGGAAAGGAAAAGGCAGGTTTTTCTAAGAGTGTGGCCTCTGGTAAGCTGAGCATGCTCCAGTAGAAGACCACACATGCAAAAATACTTAGGCAGCACAAATTGGTCTTACAGAATTAAAAAAAGGGGGGACACAAAGTTAGGTGTGTAAGAAGAGAGGTAGATCTGGGAAGAGTAAATACCATCAAAACATGTTGTATGAAACTCACAAAAATGTTTAAAAAGTCATGGAGGAAGATGCTGGCCAAAAACATCCTATCTGAGCTTGGAACTTCAGATAAAGCAAAACAGCTCACTTAAAGTTCTCCTCTGGAAGTTATAGAGTGAAAAGATAATGCCAGTGAGGGAAAGAGAATTCAAGATGATGCCAGTGAGGGAAACAGAATTCAATTCACTAAAGTGAATACCACAAAAGTTGAAGTTGTAGGAACTCAAATCAAGGTTCCCATATAAAATATTTCCAATTAAATTCCAATTCAGATAATTCTAAAGTAAACTATAATTTTGTTTGCTTGTCTCCTCTCTCTCTCTCTCTTTCTCTCTCTCTCTCTCTCTCTCTCTCTCTCTCTCTCTCTCTCCAGCATTAAATCAAACAACAGACTTTGAAGAAAGAAAAACAAGCCAACATTTAGTTACCATTGTACATCTGAGACTACATCAAAAGGCAGTATTTATGTTGCTGACTTACAGTAACAATTGTTTTCCATTCAATCTAATTTTATCCATCACTAGCCTTGTACAGGAGTGAGAAAATGACTGTTTTCTGTGAGAGTCCAGTAAAGAAATGTAGAATTTGGCAAGTCCACCTACCATAAGACGAACTGGGTTTTAAAAAGATGTGGATATAAATCTCCTTTCCTCTTCATCAGGGAGACCTTGAACTTTTTTCAAAACTTGTCTCAGACAGCCCCCCACCATGTGTCCGTGTGAATTTGTGTGTGTGTGTGTGTGTGTGTGTGTGTGTGTGTACATGTTGTAGGTATATTAGGATAATTTAATAATACTAAATTTGTTAAAAACCTGGCAAAGAACTGGTCCCTTGGAGTACTCAATAAATATTTAATTAATTAATTCAGTTCATATTTATGTACAAGAATATATCTAAGAAAACAAAATATACTAAGTATTAACTATTTTCAACACAGATTTTGAGTGTTTTTCTTCCAACTGGATGTCTAGAATTTTGGAGAACCCCAGAACCATTCCATTGTTCAGTGAGTGTGTTTAATGACTGGCTGCCAACAATCTTCTAAACATGAGAAGAGCACTCCTCTCCTAAGTCTGCCGCTGATCAGATCTTTCTGTTTCCTTTTCCCAACATTTTCTAACGCTGTGACATTTTCTAATGAGAACTGCTTTGTAAGAAGTGAACTGCCTTGGTGCTAAAACCTGTTTTCTAAGAGAGGACAGGCAAGAAGAGATACCTTGCAATGCTGTGAATACAGAAGCTCTTCAACAGACAGCCTCTTGTACAGGTGAGATGCACCAGCCCTAGTCAACATCACCTCTGACATTTCCAAAGGTCACAGTCAATCTGCATAATAGCAATTCTTTCAATGCACTGGAAGTAAGACTTCTGAAAGTCATGTTTAAGCTACAGGACACAGAGTCATCTTAGTTCAGGACCCCTCAGGGAAAAAATATATATTTTTGTATTTTTTCAATTATCAGGGATATTTAGGTACATACTTTGAAAGTTCATTATCAGTACTTTGAGAATATTCACAAAGTTCAGCACTGACTGTGTTTAGGACTATTTAATAAGAACCTGGACCTACTGACTACACAGTTTCGGTCCTAGCATGGCTAGCACTATTACTCTGTTCTGTGACTACACACTCCCAGCTATAACATCTCATTGTACCGTTAACCACATAGCACAGACTGACGTCTGTGGAAGAGGAGAGAGAAATCCTTCCCTGGAGGCTTCAGAAGGAGCTTAACCTTGCCCACATCTTGGCCCAGATTTGCTGCCTCTAGAAGAGTGATCCTCAACCTGTGGGTCACAACCCCTGTGGAAGTTGAATGACCCTTTATGGGGGAACCTAGGACCATCAGAAACATAGATATGTACATGATGATTCATAACAGTAGCAAAATTATAAAGTACCAACAAAACTAATTCTAAGGTTGGGGGTCACCACAATATGAGGAAATGTATCAAAGGTTCACAACATTAGGAAGGTTGAGATCCACTGCTTTAGAGCAACAGGAGAGCCCATTCCTGTCACTTTAAGCCATCAAGTCTACAGCAATTTGTTTTGACAACCTTAGAAAATGCTACATAAAAAAATAGGTACTTATAACTAATCCACATGTACTCTTGTTGCTTTCCTTTTGACTATAAAGGTTAAGTTTTAATACTATCCTTAGAAAACCTAACATCACACAAATTTCTGCATGGGGAAGCTTCTGAGAGTTTTGACTTATTTTTTCCCTCAATGATTATTGTTTATTAAATCCTTTCCATGTGAGAGTATGATTTTATGCTACTGGGCTATAGTTTTTCAACTGTTTATTCTGTCTTTCTCTAGCTTTATTGTGAACAAAATGTCCTCTAAATGTCAATGTGCACTCTCACTCAGAAAGTGCTTATGACATCTTAGAGTTAATAATTTATAAACCATTTCTTTTTCTGCTTTATATCTGGTTTGTCTGTCAGTTTGTGGGTTTACTAGTTCTCTTTCCTGTTCTAACATCCCATGGCTTTTTTACTGATTGATCTCAAAGAAGACCAGAGATAGTGTTGCAAGAACATTACAGTGTTGCCAATGTATTCCTATCTTTTTTGCATTTGGAATATATGAAATAAATTAATAATCTGGATAACATGGATTTGGTTGTTATATTTCCTCCAGTGCTTACAGATGTGTTTTCTACATAATAGTTACCTAATAAATGTTTATTAGAATTGATAACCAAAAGACTTTCTATTATTACTAGAAAGGGGGATGTAACTTCAAGTTCAGTAGTTGAGTGTTCATTCCCACATTGTCTGCTGTGGACTGTACCGAGCATAACATCATGGATAGAGCTAGACAACATTTGAGACTCTTTCTTTAAACCTTCTAAAAATCAACAAGGTAAACCATGATGGGAAGTAGAGTTGCCCAACACTGAGTTTCTTATAAATGTATAATATTCCCAGGACAATGGCTGATGATAGAGTTGCCTAAGCTAGAGTCTATAGAAGGATTTCAGTGGTAGAGTCTGGAAGAAATTTTATGTAAGAATTTGTGCATATTCTTGGGCAAGAACTGCCAGAATTTCATCAGATCAGAATCTCGAAAGGATTTTTTATCTAAAAACAAGCTCCGCTGTGGTGATATATTATGTCCCCAAATATATTGTGCATCCTAATAAACTTATCTAGGGTCAGAGGACAGAACAGCCACTATATAGACATAGAGGCCAGAAAATGGTGGCACACACACCTTTAATCCTATTACTTGGGATGCAGAGATCCATCTGGATCTCTGTGAGTTCAAAGCCACACTGGAAACAACAGGCATGGTGACTCACGCCTTTAATCCCAGGAAGTGATGGCAGAAAGCAGAAAGGTATATAAGGCGTGAATACCAGGAACTAGAGTTGATTAAGCTTTTAGGCTTTTGAGCAACAGTTCAGCTGAGATTCATTCTGGATGAGGACTGAGAGGCTTCTAGTCTGAAGAAACAGGATGAGCTGAGGAATTGGCAAGGTGAGGTGGCTGTGAATTGTTCTGCTTCTCTGATCTTCCAGCATTCACCCCAATAACTGGCACTGGGTTTGTTTTTATTAATAAGACCTTCTAACAATTCATGCTACACTCTGCACTTCCAATTATTAAGTCAGAAATGCATATGCATAATATATATATTGAGGACATTTTAATTGCTGTAATAAAGGCATGTGTTACATCACTTGATGAAATATTCTTAGCATTTTATTGATACCCTAAATTTATCTTGTTAATAGGTGATAACCTGCTGTGAATCTGACATCAGGATCAGAGTTACCTGTTTCAGGTGTTTCCAGTCTTATAATGATAAACCTAGGCTTCATGTAAATATAGATAAAAGTTTGATTTGGCCATCTTAGCTAAAGTTACTTTACAGCCTATAGAAAGTTGGCTCCTAGATTCAGAAGTTATAGCTATCCTTAGCTAAGATGAGACCATTTGTAACACCCCATTCATATACCAACACAGTTGGTCCACAACCTGACAAATTGAGGTAATAGCAAACAAGGATCCAGAAAAGGAATTTGAAAGTGTTCCTTCTTTTTTGTATTTTATGGAATAATTGGGAGAATATTTATGTTCTTTTTGAAAATCTAGTAGAATTGTGATGTATCCATTTGGACCTGGGCATTTTGCTTTATTTTGCTTGTTTTGTTTTGTTAGAGGATTTTTAATTATTACTTGTTCCTCATTGCGTGTTATGGGCCTATTTAAATTATTTACTTCATCTTGATTTAATTGTGGTAGGTTGTATGTCTCTTATAGAATCAGCCATTCCTTTATATTTTTCCAGTTTAGTGGAGCATAGATTTTTAAATTATATCTTTATAATTCTCTGAATTTCCTCAGTATCTATTGTAATGCTTTCCTTTTCACCCTTGCCTTTATTATTTTGGATTCTCTCTCTTTAGTTAATTTGAGTCATAGAACATGGAGAAATTAGGCAGGTACTCACCTGAAAGTTTCATCTATACCAACTAGCTTTCATAGTATTTGAATGTACTATGCACACTACCAAAGGAAAAGAGTAATCATCAATCTCACCTAGCTGTGAACCCTGGAAACTACAACAATAACTGGTATAATATGGTGATATTTTCTTTTGTACCAAAATGTTACATGTTAATAAATAAAGTTGCCTAGGGGTCAGAGCTATTAGCAAGCCATAGCCAGAGTCTGGTGTGGTGGCGCACACCTTTAATCCCGGAACTCGGCAGGCAGAGCTAGATAGATCTCTGTGTGTTCAAGGATACAGCTAGTATTGGAAACACAGGCTCCAATGTGTGTCTGGAGGTCTGTACAAACAAGCAGTGACGAGACAGTCAGGTGGTTGGGTTTACGACCAATGAGAAGGCAGAACAGAATTCTATTTAAAGACGAACGCACAGGAAGTACCTCCCTTTTTTCGGAGAGGTCGTTTTGGCGAGGAGGCTAGCCAGCGGCAAGCGGGTAAGGCTCTTAGCTCTGACCTCTTGGGCTTTTCTCTTTACCTTGGCTTTGTGTTTCTTCTTTAATACGACGGTTGGATACATCTACAGGTATAAGATATGCACACTGGTAAAATCATGGCATGAATGTTATGGAAGTAACTAACCACTTTCTGATTGGATCTAAGGTTCACTCCATGAGACAGAACCCATATCTGGCACTTTTAAAGAGACCAATAACCTGTGGCTAGATAGGTAACAGCTCTAAGAGAGAACCCAATGCTATTACTCCATTTAATGGACACAGTATTAAAATGACTCCTATTGACTTACTCATAGTTACAGAATCTCTCAACCCTCATCAAAGAAGCTTCTCATTGTAGTAAATAGCAGTTCCAGAGATCCTCAACTCTACAATGTGCAGAGAGAAAAGAGACTGTGAAATACTCAACCCTAAATGGCCACCCTTCTCCCTAGAGCTGAAGGATCTTCTCAGAAGAGAGTATGTGAAGATTGTAAGAGACGGAAGTGACAAACAACATCAGCAGTTGCACATAAGAACTCACAGTGATTGAGACAGCATTCACAAGACCTGGGAAAGATCAAACCAGGTAAAGTCCCAGCATAGAGCACAGAGCGTAGGCACAAATTCCCACCTCTGTCTGAGGAGCTATTGGCATTTGATAGCTGCTAAGAGAAGAAGTCTTCAGCAACTTGATACCCAGTAGGTCAGTCACATACCAGACCAGACCCCACTCCCAAGACAAGAAGGGCAGCACAAACTATTTAATAGGGAGAAAAGAAGAAGAAAATTCTAAGTTGGATGAGAAGGGAGGTTATGGGAGGAGCTGGGGGGTAAATATGACCAAAATACATTGTATAAAATTCTCAAAGAATTAATTTAAGAATGTTTTTAAGTCTAACTTCCTCTGCCTTCTTTTGTCTTTGTGCCCATTTGTTTGGGCTTGGGCAAAGGCATCTGTTCCTCCCAGTGTTCACATAGAATGTACTTTGATCATGCTCACCACTTCCTCCCCTCACTGTCTTCTCTCAGGACCTCTTCTCACTCCCACTGGAACCCCTCCTGTTCCGTAAGTGTCCTCCTATTTTCATGTCTGTTTGTAGATTCTGCATCTGAGAAGAAACATGGTTGTTGGTGTTTGTTTGTTTGTTTGTTTGTTTGTTTGTTTGTTTGTTTCTGAGTTTGGTCCATTTCACTTTACACGGTGATCTCAAGTTCTAGCATTTTCCTGCAAACAAAATGGTTTCATTACTCTTCCTGGTTGAATGCAATTCTATTATGTATGCATACATTTTCTTTACACATTCATCTACTAAAGGGTACCTAGGACAGTACATAATTTGTTATGTGAATAGTAATACAGTAAACGTGGCTGTACAGGTATCCCTGTTATATGCTGACTTTGGGACTTTGGGAGCACATACACAAGAGGAGTACTTCCGGATCATATGGTAGCTCCACTTTTTAGTTTTGGAGGGACTCCATTCCCATATCAATAGTGCTTGACTAATTTCCGTTCTAACTACCAGTGCTTTAGAATTCTTTCCTGCTGCATTCTTACCAACTTTTGTTAGTTTTGCTCTCTTAATGATACCCATTTGACCTAGTGTAAAATGAAATCACAATGTAATTTCAACTTCTATTTCCCTGGTGTCTAAAGATGTTGAACATTTATCTTGTATTTATTAGCTATTTGTCCATCCTTTTTTGAAAAGTGTCCATTAAACTGCTCATTTATAGATTGAATTATTCATTCTTTTGTTGTTTAAATCTTAGCTTTTATTTTTTTTAATGTAAACTAATGTAATTTATTTTATTAGGTAACTTGTGAACCCATCTTCTTTTCTTTTTATTTTATTTTTTTCTTGTTTTTTTTATTAAGAAATTTTCTATTCACTTTACATACCAACCACAGATTCCCCCTTTCCTTCTTCCCCCCCCCCCAGCCTTCCCCCCAACCCACCCCTTATCCCCACATTTTCCAAGTCAAGGTCTCCCATGGAGAGTCAGCAGAGCCTGGCTCACTCAGCTGAGGCAATTCAAACCCCTCCATCCTGCACCAAGGCTGTGCAAGGTGTCACATCCTAGGCACTGGGCTCCAAAAAGCCCACCCATGCACCAGGGATAGATCCTGATCCCCCTGCCTCGGGCCCCCCCAAACAGTTCAAGCTAAACAACTGTCTCCCATATCCAGAGGGCCTAGTCTGGTCCTATGGCAGCTCCACAGCTATTAGTCCACAGTTCATGGGTTTCCACTAGTGTGGCTGCTCATCTCTGCGCATTTTCCCATCATGATCTCGACATCCCCTGCCCATGGAATCCCTCCTCTCTCATCAATTGAATTCCCAGAGCTCAGCCTGGCACCTGGCCATGGATCTCTGCATCTGCTTCCATCAGTCACTAGATGAAGGCTCTATGATGACAGTTAGGGTATTCACTAGTCTGGTCACCAGAGTAGACCAGTCCAGGCACCCTCTCAACCATTGACATAAATCCAGTTACACTGAACTTGATAGAAGAGAAAGTAGGAAGTCATCTTGAATGCATTGGCACAGGAGACCACTTCCTAAATATAATACCAGTAACACAGACACTGAGAGCAAAAATTAATAGATGGGACCTCCTGAAACTGAGAAGCTTTTGTAGAATAAAGGACACAGTCAATAAGATAAAACAACAGGCTACAGAATGGGAAAAGATCTTCACCAGCCCCACATCTGACAGAAGGCTGATCGCCAAAATATATAAAGAACTCAAAAAGATAGACATCAAAATACTGAACAATCCAATTTAAAAATGGGCTACAGAGCTAAACAGAGAATTTTCAACAGAAGAAGCTCAAATGGCTGAAAGACATTTAAGGAATTGCTCAACATCCTTAGTCATCAGGGAAATGTAAATCAAAACAACTCTGAGATACCATCTTACAACTGTCAGAATGGCTAAGATCAAAAACACTGAAGACAGCTTATGTTGGAGAGGATGTGGAGCAAGGGGAACACTCCTCCACTGTTGGTGGGAGTGCAAACTGATACAGCCACTTTGGAAATCAGTATGGCAGTTTCTCAGGAAATTGGGAATCAATCTACCTCAGGACCCAGCTATACCATATACCCAAGGAATGCTCAATCATACCACAAGGACACATGCTCAACTATGTTCATAGCAGCATTATTCATAATAGCCAGAACCTGGAAACAAACTAGATGCCCCTCAACCAAAGAACGGATAAAGAAAATGTGGCACATATACACAATGGAGTACCACTCAGCAGTAAAAAAAAAAAAAAATCATGAAATTTGCAGGCAAATGGATGGAACTAGAAAAAATCATCCTGAGTGAGGTAACCCAGACTCAGGAGGACAAACATAGTTATATACTCACTCATAAGTGGATACTAGATGTAAAGCAAAGGATAACCAGACTACAACCCACAGCCCCAGAGAAGCTAGCTAACAAGGAGAACCCTAAGAGGGACACATAGATAGTTCAGTGAAGGAGAAATAGATGAGACCTTCATGAGCAAACTTGGAGGGGGGGTAATGGAGGGCAAAGAATGTGGGATGAGAACATAAGGAAATGGGAGGTTCAAACTGGAACAAGAACAGAGTGGGAGAGTGTAGCACGAATCTTAAAAGTTCTTATTAATAAAATCAAACCTGAGGCCAGTTACTGGGGCGAACACTGGAAGGTCAGAGAGACAGAATAAGCCACAGCTATCTCACCTCACTGGATCCTCAGCTGGTCTTGTTTCCTCAGACTGGAAGCCTCTATGTCCTCATATCTGAATGAGTCTCAGCTGAACTGCTGCTTCTTGAAAGAAGAGCAAGAAAAGAGATAGCATAATAAATGAAGACATCATGGGAATAGGAAGAGGCAGAGTGCTAGGGAAGTTCTCAGGAATCCACAAGGATGACCCCCAGCTTAGCTTTTCATATATTCTAGATTTTAGTGCTCTATTGGATGAATAACTAGAAAATATTTTCTCCCATTCTGTAGCCTTCCTATTCACTATGGTAATTGTTACCTTTGTTGTGTATAAGCTTTTAATTTGATGTGATGCCATTTGTCAATACTTGCTGTTATTTCTGGAGCTATTAAAGTCTTACTCAGAAGGTCATTGCTTATATCTTAATATAGCTGAAATATTTTCCTGCATCTTCTAACAGTTTCAAAATCTCAGATCTTATATCAAAGCACTTAACACATTTTTAATTAATTTTTGTGCAGAGTAAGAAACATCTAAATTTAGTATTCTACATGTAGATTAGCACCCATAATTCATTTTAAATCAAAATTATTTATTAAGTAGTGTAACCCTAGCATCCTATAGATTTTTCTCATCTGTGAGATTCTTCTGACTTCTTGTAGGCATATGAACTCTTATGATTAGGGGGTGTGGATTAAATCCAAAATTCCACAAACATCCCACAGCTGACGAGGCATGCATAGTTTTCTTAGAAAAAATGCAGCAAGAAATTGGAAGCATATTCTAACCATACATCAATGTCCTACATAAAATATAATAAATGTACCAGATCACTTTCTGCTTCAACTACACTGCCTATAAAGAAAAATAATTTCCCACAGACAATGATCAATACTAACAACAACATTTGTTCAGTACTTGCCAGGGTGTGGACTGACTCCTGGCATCACCAAATGAGATTTGTATTTTGATGGCAAAACAATTTTTCTTGAAAGAAAAAGAAAAGCAAAGAAAAGAAATTAAGGACAACTTTCTTAAAGTCCCAAAACAAAAGAATTTGCCTGCACCTGTGACTTTTCATTTAAATGCTAATTTGTCTGCTATGATCTTTCATACTTGGTTTTCTTCCTTACCCACTTCATAGAAGATGGCATTTGTTTTGTGTGTAACCTTTTAAGATACATGCCATGAGCTCTTACTTTAACCCCTACTGTGGTAAGCACACAGTGAGCATTAATTTTTTTTTTTTTTTTTGAAATGAGCACTTCATTGAACGGAGCATGAGATTTCATTTTTGGAAACACAGACACAAAGGATTCAAGAGTGCACTCAACAAATAGTAAACACCTGATCCACATGGTACAAAGTTACAGTAATAGGAGGTATTAATACTGTTCATGTTTTCTAATTTCCTCCTAATTCAATGAACCCTGAGATCAGAGACCAGCATAAGTTGTACCAAGAAACCATAAAAACATATTTTTCCTTCAAATATCTGAATAGTCAAAAGACCTTTTTTCCTTGTGTATCATTCTAACCAATTCAGTTTTTAATGCTTGGCTCATATGGTAAACTTCATTCTTCTCTTTCTGGAGGAAATCATTTTTTTAAGTAAAAACGTGATATGATGTTACCTCTAGGAATACTGGTATAAGGAAGAAGTAAAAATACATGAAAAACTGGGGTTGGAAAAATAGTGCAACAGTTAAGAGCACTTCCTGCTTTTGCAGAGGACCCAGATCTAGTTCCCAGCACCAACAAGGTGGCTCACAACCTTCTGTGTGTAATTCCAGTTCCAGGGAATCTAATACCCCTTCTGGGCTTCATGGGCACTACACACATGAGATACACTTATATACATCCAGGCAAAGTCATCGTATACATAAGTTAAAAATAAATCTTTTAGACATACATCTATACATATATGACAAACACAATCAAAGAGTCTATTAACTTGGGAGTGAAGGAGAATGAGAGGGATTTAGGGGAGGGAAGCTGGGAGTTACTGGAGGGAGGAAAGGAAGTGGTAGGTGATGTAATTATATTTCAATTAAAAACATTAATATATTTTTAAATATACATAGAACTAAAAATACAAGGATGCTGTGGATATGTTCTGTATGCTGTGAATGTGTTGCTCTGATTGGTTGATAAATAAAATGCTGATTGACCAGTAGCCAGGCAGGAAGTATAGGTAGGACAAGCAGGTAAGAGAATTCTGGGAAGAGGAAGGCTGAGTTAGGAGTCACCAGCCAGACACAGCAGAAGCAAGATGTAAAAGTACCAGTAAGCCACAAGCCATGTGGCAACTTATAGATTAATAGTAATGGGTTAATTTAGATAGCAAGAAGCCTGCCACAGCCATACAGATTATAAGTAATATAAGTCTCTGTGTGTTTACTTGGGTCCAAGTGGCTGGCTGCAGGGCTGCAGGAGCTGAACAGAACCAGGAAAACCTTAGCTACACAAGGAGTAATCAATTTCTTTTTAGATACTTTCCAAAGCATGCCTGTAGTTAATAATAATGTATACTTCAAATTTTCCAAAAATGAATCACAGAGGTCCTCACTACAAAACAAATAAGTATTATGAGTTATTTAATATGTTAATTAGGTCTATTTAATCATTCCACTTTAAATGCATGTATACCACTTGGTAAGCCATAAGTATTTACAATTATAACATGTTATTTCACAATAAAATAAAAATTTTCAATGCTCATATAGACACATTTGGAAGAGAAATAAAATATTGATTGTGCTAAGCATTTTATTGGTGTTGTATATGAAAATGATGGAAATGGAAGCTGCCTGCATGAGTCTTCTGTACACTCATGCTACCATTTTGCACATACCACAGGCTGAAGATGGCGGGACCACAAGAAATAGGACAGTAGCCCCTTGACTTTCCACAGGGCAAGTCATCTCACGCACCAAAATGTACTTATTTCTCATGTTTATTATTCATTTTCTCTCCCTCTTCACTTTTGAAAAGAGTTATGCAAAGACGCAGTTCTATTTCCCTTCTTTAACAGTACATTGCAAGTGCTCTAAACACTCTGCAGTTACATACTGGGCTCCTGAAAATAGCATTCACCTAACAATAACTTCTGTTCAAACAATATTAGCTGAATGAATCTTAGGCTGACAGATCCTCCAAAACTTAGAGCATGAGGCAGAGCTAATCTAGTAAATTTTTTTGAGCCATTAAATTCTAGGACAGTAGGAATGTGGAAAGAGAGAGAGAGAGACAAGGCCTTAAACAATGAAAAACAAATACAAGGCTCAAATTACTGGACTGCAAGGAAAATGCAGGTTATGCTCCTAGCCATGCAGCCTTTACAGTGCCCCTACACCTTGAAACAGTTCAATAGGAAAACGGTGGTGGGCTGGTGAATTTGTGTGTCACCTTGACCATGCCCAGATAGCTTAATATTTCTGGGTGTATCTGTGGAGTATGTCTGGATGATGTCAACATTTAAATCATTGAATACCTAAAGAAGTTTTACTCTCGCTAACTTGAATGGGGCAGACATTGTCCTATCCATGAAGAATCTAAGTAGGACAAAGAAGACAGCAGGTTAGTTATGGTTAATCATGGCTTCGTCAGCAAGCATGAGGACCTACGTCCCTTGCCTCTGCCCCCATGCTCAAAAGACAAGCTGAAGCAGATGCTAACAGGGATAAAGCCAAAGTGAAGGGCAAGCCTCTCTGTGTTTCTGCAAGACTGTCTGCTAAACCTGCTCTTCCAAAGCCAGAGCCCAAGTTTAAAAAGGTCCCTGATGATAAGGAAGAAAAGATAACCAAAGGGGAAAGGGGGAAATCAGATGTTGGCCAGGATGGGAATAACCATGCAGAAAATGGAGATGCCAGAATGGACCATGCACAAAAAGCTGAAGGTGCTGGGGAGGCCAAGTAAAGTATGTCCGTTTTTGCTAACTGTGTTCTTCTAGGACTGTGTGGCTTGAAATAGTATTTTCTTCTATTTTTATAAAGATGAAGACTTTGTTTTCTTTTTTCTTAAACTATGCTGTTAGTACACAAAACATTTCATTGTCATAGAACATATGTCACTATGTCATATGTCATATGTCATAGAACATATGTCACTAACATATGTCTCCCAAGCTGGACTGACAAGGTGAGAATGCCTTTCCCTCCTACATTTGAAGACTCCCAGGAGAACTTCGTGATATTGACATATGTGACAATCTTGACACAAATGCGTTGTGGTGTGAGGAAACTTGAAATCCATCTTTCTATCTACCCCTGCCACCACCATCGACTTGACTCCCTTTAAACTAGAGACCCATTGGGACTTGACCTCTTAAAGCTGGTTTTGCCAAAACCTCCCACTAGGCCCTACTTTTTAAGGCTTGTGCCAACTCCTTATAGTACCATGTGCTAGAATCTGAGCCCTAATACATGAACCTGGGGAAGAAGGTAGGTACTATTCCAGAGCACAGAAATCACCACAGGAAGAGACTGTAATACCAGTTTCTCATGACACCTGTAAAGCACAAGCTCCCTTCGATTCTTTCTTTTCTCATGGTCAGTTACTTCAAGAGCTATGGACTATCCCATCTGCAGCACACTTCTCACATCCTCATGATGATAACTCTTCTATAGTTCAGCTCTAAGACAACCTAGAGAAAACCTTTTGAACACTCTAAAACTCTCCCATCCTGACAGTTATCACACAATGAGATTAGACAGTGAACAGTTTGTATAAAACACTGAAATGTGGGCTCTTTGAGAGCAAGAATTGGGACATTTGTGGCAGACAAATGTTGGCATACAACAAATGGCCCATAGGTGTTTGATGAAATGAATAACAAAAAAAATTCCCAAGTGTCTTCTATAGAAAGAACATACCATGGGATACATTATTCCAAAACAATATGTCTTTAAACTTTTTAATCACTTGAATGATGTGTAAATAATGTACCCACAATAGAGGAAAATTTGACAGAAGTGATGATTTTGTAAATAGGTCCAAATAAGTCCTATGTGGAAATCAACATGAAATCTACCACTGTACCCCTCTGAATGCACCTATGTTGTCTGGAGAACAACACGTACTACTGAATCCAGCCCAATGACTGTTTCATAAATAGAGTTTTAATGGAACAAATTCCAATAGTCTATCCCTATAGCTGCATTTTGTGCTGCACTGACAGAGATGAGTACTTACTTGTAACAGAGAACATATGGCCTAAAAATCTGTAAAATACTTCCTTGTCTTCTCTTTTCATTTTCATTCCAACAAAAGATCCTGTCTGAAATATGAGTCCCATTCAGTTTCCATGTTTAATGTACTCATATACATTAAACTTTTACTTCTTATTTTCACTAAGGAATTGTTTGAGCTATTAAGAAAGAAATTACTAAGAGTAATGTAAGTATAAACAGAATTGGTAAAGAGAATCTTGAGAAAGCAACAAATTTTAAAATAAAAATTATATGCAGGCTCAAGAATTCTGATGAGTAAGTAATTGTGTTGTCAAAATAGAATTGAATTAGGGGCTAATAGATAACCTTAAAGTTGTGGACACGCAATTAGAGATTTTTAGAAAAATTTATGTCATCAGTTAAGTCCTTTTTTAATACTGTATTGAACAATAACAAACAGAAATTAATGCTAACATTTACCCAGCATTAGTTAGTTAGTCTTGGAACAAAGATAGTATTTCATCTTTTTAATGTCTGTTTCAAATATTTTCTTTGACTCAGGAGCAAGAGCTAGTCTTTCACTTTTGATTCTGGAAATGTGTCTATAAGACAGATTCTAATGAGCAAGTTGAAGAAATAGCTGAATGTGGTCTGGATGACAGATCTGTAGAACAGCATATGACTCAATCATTCTATTTTCCCATAATAAATAGAAAAATTGATATATATATAAAATATTCGGGGGGTTGAAAGACTCAGTGAGAGACTAAAACTGAGAGGCTGGAGAGATGGCTCAGTGGTTAAGAATGTTTTCTGTTGTGTCATGGGCACCAGAATGTGGATACTAGCACCTAAGTAACAAGCCAAGCATCCCACAAATGCTAAGACTCTAGCTACATGGATCAAATGTCCTCTTCCTGTCTTTCTGTGTGTGTACGGATGTATACACATGTAGCAGGAATCTTAAATGGTCTTTATTAATAAGATCAAACCTGGAGCCAGATATTGTGGTGAATGCTGGAAGATCAGAGAAGCAGAACAAGCCACAGCCACCTCACCTTGCCAGTTCCTCAGCTGATCCTGTTTCCAGCATATGCTGGAAGCCTCTGAGTCCTCATCCAGAATGGGTCTCAGCTGAACTGTAGCTCAAAAGCCTAAAAGCTTAACCAGCCAAATGCTTCTAGTTTCTGGTCTTCACACCTTATATACCTTTCTGCTTTCTGACATCACTTCCTGGGATTAAAGGCTCACTTCCTGGGATTAAAGGAGTGAATCACCATGTCTGGCTATTTCCAGTGTGGCCTTGAACTCACAGAGATCCATGCCTCCAGAAGGCTAGGATTAAAGGTGTGAGTGCCACCATTTTCTAGCCTCTGTATCTAGTGGCTGTTCTGTTCTCTGATCCCAGATAAGTTTATTAGGGTGCACAATATTTTGGGGAACACAATACCACCACAGCTATCTTGAGCATTTTATGAGATCTCAAAGCCCACTGCCACAGTGACATACTCCTTCAATAAGACCACACCTCTAAATAGTGCCACTCCCTCTGGAGGCCATTTTCTTTCAAACCATCACACTTGTCTCAAACCAACAACAGGATGGAGTTGCTTACATCAGCCCTTCTGAATGTAGCTAAAGTGAAGAGTTCTGGAGAAATGGATTTTGTGCACAGTTGGTTGAAACTAACTGAATGTGTTCTCATTGATTCCTACTTTTATTTTATTTTATTTTTTTCTGACACAGAGATATTCCACGTCAAGAATGAGCTGTTTAAACAGATTGGGGAAATGTAACCATTTTGGATGTTCCACAGAGACCTTGTGCCCCTCCCTTTGGCTATCAGAGATTGAGGCAATATACCAGAGACATTGTTGAGAGAAGGAAAGGCTAGGGTCCTGGTACAGTTAGAGGGGAACTTGTGTCAAGGAGAAATGTTTACAACTGTTCAGGTGACTTTGCTGGAGAAATTGGAGCTGAGACCACAACGTGCTACTTATTCATGCACACCTCTTACCTCTGTGTAAGCCTTCATGGTAGGGTCTTCAAGACTGGCTTGCTGGTTTACCAAATCTCTTTGTTTCTCTTCTTGTAGAAGGTATCCTCATGAAAACACAGCTCTCACCCTAAAGGGTACAAGGTATAGTTTACTCTGGAGCCAGTTGTCAGGGACCACCAGCCTGGAACACAGATTCAGGCTTATCCACATACTATGTTCCAGCATGGTGAGTTTCATGATATTTTTGTAGTTATGAAACAAGTCATAGATAGGGCACTTGAGGAACATATTGATAGAAAGTCCAGGTAGGCAGGTTAGAGAGGAGCAGGGAATCTCTGCTGTAGGTTTCAGATTCTGTTTGATTTTTTTTTTCAAGCTTTTGGTAGAAGTTGGGATGCTAATTCAATACAATCAACAGGTCTCAGGTGATAGTCACAAGAGTGTCTGGTCAGAGAGACGGGAGCAATGAAAAGCTATTAAGGGGATTAAAGAAAGCCCTAGATAATTTGATTATGGATCTACACCATCCCAACTTTCCATAATCATAAAATTTTCATAGTCAGCCTTGTAGAATCTTTAGCATAGGTGGAAAATTTACAAAAGATATTTGGGGGCTATTCTCCATATGTAGTGTCTATGGCAACCTCATGTAGAGTCACAACACATGTTCAAGTGCTGTCTTGTAATTATATCCTACCCTTGTCCTGTTTACTCCATTTTTAACAACACTAGCTTGGTCTCTGTGGTCTCATTCTTTACCAAACATGTGTTTGCCACATCAGGTAGCCTCACAGCTCATTTCATAATTTCAAGTCTTTTCCCAAATTCGGTCGATTTTCATTTGCATCTATGGTTGTCTATATTGTTTTATGCAGTCTATAGTCATACCTGGATCAGAGACAGTACTGAGAACACAGTTTCCAAATAAATGAATGATACTGGTTGAGAGGGAAGAGGAGATGATGGCTTTTTGTCAATAGTTCAAAAACATAATTTCCAAAAAGGAAATTGAAAACAAGTACAAGCTGAGTCAAGATACCTGAGAAACTCAGGACAGTCTCCCACGGAGAACTTTTAGAAAAGGCAAAGGAAATAATTGGTGAGATTAAATATATCTTACCAAAAAAAAACCCCACAATTTTCTATGATCACAGTTTCCAAGGGAGGGGTAACGTCATGACAGTCTGCCTACTCAAATATACACACTAGAGTAGAGCCAGAAATGAAAACCCTGAGCTCTCTGATAATTGAACCTTTCTGGGTCATCTGACTCCTACTGAGCAGAAGGACAAGCATGCAGAGAGGAGAGGGAATGAGTACTAAAAACTACCCAGAGCAAAACATAAAATAATGAACTCAATTTGTAAAACTCAAGCAAAAAAAAAAACCCTACCTTTTCATATGGTTGTATATATGTGTTTATAAGATATTTGAGGCACTGATGAAGTACAGAGCAGGAGATAAGCAATACTGTGTTTCTCCTTTCTAAGATGCACATTTGTTCCCCCAAAAAAAGATCACAAGATCTTAAGACACTAAATTCATAGCTTTACATCATCTTTCTTTGTAGACGAAATTCTAAACAGTCTTAATAAATAAGAAACACAGTGCCAAATACAGAGGAAATAGCCAAAGAGAGCAGAGCAATAGCCACGACTAACTTTAGCTTACCACCAGAAGTAGCTTCCCCAGAGAGAGAGTTTCTTTCTGTCTGACGTCTTTTAATTGCCTTTCTGTTCTGCCTTCTCATTGGCTCTAAACCCAACCACATGACTTCCTTGTCACTGCCTTTCTATACAGACCTCCAGGTCTCTATGGTTGGTACTGAGATTAAAGGTTTGTGTCACCACGCTTGGCTGTGTCCTTGACCACACAGAGACTCTGCCTGCCCTGTGATCAGATTAAGGGCATGTGCCACCACCACCTGACTCTGCTTATGGCTCACTATGACCTCTGATCTCCAGGCAAACTTTATTTATTAACATATGAATAAAATCACATTTCAGCACAAATAAAATATCACCATATTTCTTTCTCCTATACATTAAATCATAGACTATCATAGAACTAACAGTGTCTTGGAATAAATGTTTATAACAAGTTTAAAAGCATCAGCCAAGCCAGGGTGTACATTAGCAAGGGAAAGTTGTGGTAATTGACGACTATATCAGATATTTACTGAGGCCCAGA
Organism: Peromyscus nudipes; assembly: GCA_902168325.1. Lineage (NCBI taxonomy): Eukaryota > Metazoa > Chordata > Mammalia > Rodentia > Cricetidae > Peromyscus > Peromyscus nudipes. The sequence goes on along the minus strand of CABHPH010142040.1, from coordinate 8,400 downwards.
CTAGAGTGTTCTAAACTAAAGTAGAAGCCATTTACTCAAGTTAAGAATTTTTCAAATGTATGTGTTGAAGAAGCCACCTCATTCATCCTAGAATGAAAGTCAAATTCCTCAAGGGCTCTGTGTCTCTAGAGCCTGAGACCAGAATCAAGATCCTAGTACGGGGTCTTTTGACATACTCCAGCTTTGTTAACAAAGAGCACATAGGTCTTCAGCATATTGACTCCATCTTGTTTCCTTCTCATCATTTAAATTAATTCTTTAGAGAGATTACTTAAGCATTCCTTACCAAGGTCATTCAAAGACTACAGAAACACATCAGGGGTACTTAAGAGACACCACGAGGATAGCTTAGTGTGACTCTCCCTTACTCACTCCCTGAAAAATGAATTATCAGCTTGCAATATTCATATGCAAAATTGCCTTCACAAGAACTAAGGAAACCACATGAAGAGATACAGTGCTTGACAGTAGTACCAGAGAGAGAGAGAGAGAGAGAGAGAGAGAGAGAGAGAGAGAGAGAGAAGGCATGCAGGGAAAGAAAAATACCTTTCAAATCCAGAATCTTTCATATTTATCTTCTGTATTTAGAACATTCTAAGCTATAAACTTTAGCTTTCATTTTTGGATTGACTAGTAAGATGCCACCTATTAAAAGCAATGGCCTGTTAAAGCAAGTTTTGCTTTTAATAAGATGCTGAGAAAATATTACATGCATACTAGTAGGTACTTTCAGAAAACATCAGTTTTATGCTTTGAAAAAACTCATTTTTTTCTTATGTTTAACAATGCTTTCAGGACTTCATTGAATAGATACTTGTCAGGGCAATCAGCTGCAAAGGAAATAAGCCTGCCAGCTCATGATTCTGGGCAAGCTGCAGTATGATCTACAGGAAACTGCCTTCTCCCTGTCTCACATGACTCTACTATGTTTTGGCAGAGTGCTTTGGCAGCTCAGCAATTATGAGATAATTCAAGAAGCTGGATATAGTTCTTGGGTTCTGGACACCAAGAGTGGGCACAGCTGTCTCCACTGCTACAAAGTGTTCCCACAGCAAAAACAGCATCCTACTGAATATCCAGGGAACGCATACACTGTGTTGATTTGCTCTTGGGAACAAAGATGATAGCTTCATCTCAGCAAATATTCTCAGTGGCAATGAAGCATGTCATCACAAATGAACCTTAGAATTATAATTCCTTTACATTGTCAACAGGCATCCAGTTAAGAAGCATTTTGAACCTCAGATTATGTGATTAATCGTACCAGAACAAATCAATGAGGAAAATGCTAATGAGTAAACAAAATTCTCCAAGTAAAGACTGTCTTTATTGGCTCATCTTAGCACCATGAGTGATTCACTGTATTTAAAAATGAATGGTAACAGTTTTTCTGAGATAGCTTAAAAAATATTTACCAATAAAAATGAAAATCTCTTTCTTAGCCCCTTTTCACAACTCTGTCCCTTTGAAAGGATTAATGCCTTGGTGGATTTCTTTTTAGTCAGACAGTTTGCCCTTTCATTTGATAAACCACTTCTTTTCTCCATTCCATTCCTTCTAAAATCATAATTTAAAGCAATTTCTTACTAGTCGATCAAGAAAATTAGTTTTGAATTTAAAAAGTCCTAAGTTATGACCAAGAAGTTTAGGTTCTCTATGGCAACCTCTCAAGACAAAGTCTATTACCATGCATGAGCTGCTAATGCTGCTCCCAGAATCAATAGATTAAAATGAAGACCTCTGTGTCAAGAGTTGGCTAGAACCCTGTTAGTCATCAGCCAGAAAGCCCCCAGTGGTTCCCACAACAATACCACCAGCTATTGCCATTTCTCTTGGTTATCAACCAGAACTAGATGCTAAAACCCTATTGCTGAAGACACCAACTACCTTGCTTCTAAGACACAGAGAAATCAAGCCACACTGAGTCAGAAGCCTCGTCCCTCCTGAAGATGATTTATAGTTCAAGAAGAAACTATGCAGGCTGCTGGGTGGGACGGGAGCCATCAATAGCATTTCCAATCTATGGACACTGCATGCTACAATTCTGATGTACCTAGAAAGATGTGCCCACTGATGCAATTATGGCATAACTGCTATTTGACTAACCAAGCACTTTCTTGTTGGATTTAAGGCCCACTCTACAGTAATAAACATTCACCTGGTACCATAAACAAAAGCCTATGGCTGCAAAGATCACAGGCCCTAAACAAGAATGTTTCACTGATGCCAAATTGCATCTTAAATATTTTGTTTATACCCATATACTACTGCTGTTCTCAACCCAGAGCTAAGAAGCTTCTTTTTCAGAGGGCAACAGTTTATGCAGAGACTCACAACTGGTCAAAGGGCTGAGAACCAGTGACTATTGAATGCTCAACCCTAAATGAGACATCTATATCACCCCTGACAAGGCCCAGGAAATATCACAGAAGAGAGATGGAAAGACTGTAAGACCAAGAGAATGGAGAGGGGCACTATGAAACACTATCTTCTGAATATAACATGGAAATCCAAATGATGAACACACAGCAGATGTGCCCTCCCATACAAAATCTGCATGCGTGCACACACACACACACACACACACACACACACATACACACACAGATATGGTGGAGGAAAGTGGATTTGTTAATAGGAGAAGAGTAGGAGATGGATAGTAAGGGTAATAAGGTATGAATATGGTCATAAGACACTCTACACATATAGCAACTGTCAAGAAAAAATATTCATTTTGATTTGCATCTCCTTGATAAGCAAGGATGCTGAGGAATTCCTTAAATGTCTTTTGGTCATTTGAAATTCTTCCTTTGAGAATTCTCTGTTGAGCTCTATAGCCCATTTTTTAATTGGATTGTTTGTTGTTTTTAATATCTAGTTTCTTCAGTTCTTTACATATTTTAGAGTCTGAGATACCATCTTACACCTGTCAGAATGGCTAAGATCAAAAACACTGAAGACAGCTTATGTTGGAGAGGATGTGGAGCAAGGGGAACACTCCTCCACTGTTGGTGGGAGTGCAAACTGGTACAGCCACTTTGCAAATCAGTATGGTGGTTTCTCAGAAAATTGGAAATCAATCTACCTCAGGACCCAGCTATACCACTCTTGGGCATATACCCAAGAAATATTCAATCATACCACAAGGATACATGCTCAACTATGTTCATAGCAGTAGTAATAGCCAGAACCTGGAAACAACCTAGATGCCCCTCGACTGAAGAATGGATTAAGAAAATGTGGGTACATATACACAATGGAGTACTACTCAGCAGAGAAAAACAATGACATCATGAAATTTGCAGGCAAATGGATGGAACTAGAAAATATCATCCTGAGTGAGGTAACCCAGACTCAGAACGACAAACACGGTATGTACCCACTCATAAGTGGATATTGGATTATAAGGCAAAGGGTAATCAGGCAACAACCCACAACTCCAGAGAAGCTAACTAATAGGGAAGACCCAAAGAGGGATGTACGGACCGCCCTGGGAAGGGGAAATAGATGAGATCTCCATGAGTAAACTGGAGATGAGGGGTGAGCAATAGAGGGTAGGGGATAGGAGATGAGAACATAAGGGAATGGGATGGTTGAGTTGTCACAGGGAGGGGGGAATGCAATGAAAGAGATACCACAATAGAGGGAGATATCATGGGGATAGAGAGAAACTCAGTGCTAGGGAAGTTGCCAGGAATCCCCAAGGATGACCCCAGCCTGAGCTACTAGCAATAGTGGAGAGGGTGCCTGAACTGAACTGGCTTGCCCCAGAGACCAGACTGGTGAATACCCTAACTGTCATCACAGAACTTTTCTCTAATGACTGATGGACATAGATACAGAGATCCATAGCCAATCACTAGACAGAGCTCCAGGAGTCCATTCAAAGAGAGAGAAGAGGAATTCTATGATCAAGTGCATCAAGATCATGATGGGGAAACATGCAAGGATGACCAAACCAAACTAGAGGGAACTCATGAAAGTTGGATCAATGGCTGAGGAGCCTGCATGGGACTGGACTAGGCCCTTTGCATGGTGAGACAGTTGTGTAACTTGATCTGCTTGGGAGGACCCCTGGCGGTAAGATCAGAATCCATCTCTGGTGCATGAGTGGGCTTTGTGGAGCCCACTACCTATGATGGGACACCTTGTGAAGCCTTGAGGCAGGGGGAAGGGTTTGGACTTGCCTCTACTGAATGTGCCGCCCCATGGGAGGCCTTGCCTTCTGGTGGGTAGGGGTGGGGGATGGGTGGGGAGGGGGAGGCTGGGGGAATGGGAAGAGGGAAGAGGGGTATATTTGATTGGTGTGTAGAATGAATGAAAATTTTTTCTTAATAAAAAATAGAATTACAAAAAAAAAGAAAGAAAAAATATTCATGGACATGCAGCTAATTAGCCAACAACTAGTTTCTCTCTTACTGAGTTGTTTTCCATCAAAAGCTACTCTTTCTGACTCACAAGCTATGGAATTTTTCTTTGAAGTATAAAGTATTTATTATGACACTTCTACTAACAGAATCATAACTCATGTTATTGCCAAAACTTCCTATTTAGGAAAATAAGACTGCCTTCTGCTTCCTAAACTCTCTCTCTCAAAGCCTTCAGTATTCTAATCCAATTAAGAAGTAATAGAGCAGAATGCTCCTACCAGCACCCACATCTAGCATTTTGTTTTTCCATATACTCTCTCGCCCACTCCCATTTTGAAACTCATAAGTACACTAGACTACAGTCAAGTTAGAGTTTGCAGCTGACATCATGCAACAGGGCTCTGGCTGGCTAAGCATCATTCAGAAACTTTATAAATAAGCAAATGCAAATGCAAAGTGTATTTGTGTGATTGTGTTCTTTAATATATGAATTCTACTTGACTCACCATCACTTAATTGTCTTTTTTAGAAAATAAAAATTATTTGGCATTTGTGTAAAGAATAACATTTCATAATAAGATTTTCAAAGCACTGCTAATCTGTCCTTCAAACTGATTAAGCCTGACAAGTTAATTAGGTGCCTTAGTAATTGTATATCCTGTTCAACACTTACAGTTTTGTTTATCATCTGCTAGATTCCCACATGCCAAGAAAACCTTTTTGTAGATATGTCAACCAGGAAGCCTACATAAGTAGATATTTTCACAAAACTTCAGTCCCCAGAGCTACCTGTAATTATCTATCTACAAATATGACCCTACAAGTAATGACACTGGAGTTTGCCACCTAGCAGCCACAGACCTAATTAATGCCATCCCATTGCTAGAAACATTTTCTTAACAAGTTAATTTCTAAAGCCAAGCTGAGTTTTTGAAAGGTGTTTCTATGCATCTGGATCTTAGAGCACCTAAGCATCTAGTAGTTTTGTGTGCAGTCAACTGGGGCAAACACTAAAAAAATTAATGTCTCTATTTTCAAGCACAGAGGATAATTCCAGGCTAAAGAAGTGATGTGGTCTGAATGTTTTTTTAATTAAACCAAAAGTAACTGAAAGGAATGAGAATGCTAGAGAGATTATTTTAATGGTTGTTTACTCAAAGGGACTTGAAAGACAATCTATCATCCCTCTATTTCACTTCATTTGAAAGGATGTAGCTAGTCCATTCATTAGAAGAATTACCAGAACTTTCAAGATTATAATTAGTAATGGGTTACCTAGTCAGAAGTTCATATGTATAACATTTATAAATCTCTAAGTCTTCATTTATGCAGTATACATGCTGGGCCTTCTGAAAACTATTACCCAGTATAATGTAATGAATATTTAAGTCTTTCAATTTAAGGGACTCTGGCCAGCTCAGACATGGTAAGTATTACGAGCATGGCTCCGGCAGGCCTTGCCCTCCTCTCCCATTCCTTCTGCCTTGCAAAAAAAAAAAAAAACAAAAACAAAAAAACAACTGTTGGATTCCATTTCTAAAGCTAGCCACCAACATCTGTTCCTTTATTTGGCCACTTCCATGTCCTAAGGATGACTACCAAAGTCCAGCAATCAAACGCACCCATTGGCTCACCTAATTAACATGCCCTCTTCCTCTGTTTCTTTTACCACCACATCCTAGCCCATTCTATCACAGACCTTCTTTTTTCTCTTCTTAAAAATTGCACTTGCAAAGTCATTTGCTACATCTGCCAGAGTCAGAAAACAGCCACTTCAACTTTTCTTCCCTGCTTAATAAGGGATCTCTCTGTGAAAAGAGTTGTTTGGGTATGGTTTGTGTCTAAGCCCAAGTGGTCTGGGTGCCCTCCTCACCCCACCCCCAGATGTGTTTAGTCATTCTTTATGAGCCAGTACATTCTCATCAGTACACAAGGCCGCTATGTGTCACTATTCCAGACACATAGCAAGTATAAGGGCTAAATAAATACCTAGTCACCCCGGACAGAGAGCCAACAATGGAACAAAAAGTAAGGATACCACCAAAGTCCAATTGGTAAACCAATGAGTTTACTGAGGTTACTTACAGGAGATCGGGTGAGAGGTTACATGAAAAAGCAGAAATGACTCAAAGATAGTCGCATCATCAAAAGCCCATGGCAGCGTGGATGAAAACTCATGAAATCTGCAATCCTGGAGCTCACTCCACAACTTACAAGCAGATCAACAGATGGGACAATGTATCTTTCAGGCAGCTCAGCTGGTCTAAGAGTGTCTCACAGCAGTTCTTACTGCTTATGTACTCTTGGGGAGGAAGGAAAATAATATAGCTGCTCAGTTTCAGGGACTTTCTAAAACTATTGAGTTGTTTATTTCCTGGGCTTAGTGAGATTCATTGTAGGACAGAATGATTCACACACACACACACACACACACACACACACACACATACACGCATGCACCTTTAGAACATCCATCATCTTAACAAGCTCCCCACAAAGACAGTAGGTGTTATCTCAGAGGAAAATGCTGCGTAAGAGAAGATGTGGTGGTATTGTGTTCCCCAAAATATTGTGTATGCTAATAAACTTATCTGGGGTCAGAGAACTGTTGCTTAAATTTTCCTGCCTGGCCCACGGTCAGGACAAATCTCTT
>CABHPH010142039.1:0-18933 GCA_902168325.1 Peromyscus nudipes | reverse complement strand
TCTCCCCATGTCTTTTTCATAAAACTGTGTCAGCCTCTTCCCAGAGTTCCAGCTGGAGGGGCTGAGCACCTTTGGAAACAATATTTAAGGGAATGTGAGCACAATGCAAAGTGTCTTCAGGGCACTTGTGATATGCACATTGTGATTACTCTTTGTCTTAGCAACCATTTGTAACATTCCAAGCACTTCCACAGCTTGGAGCAGCAACCCAGTTCCTTTTCACTGTTGGAAGGTGACATTTCAGCCAAATGGATACTGCTGTCTCCGTAGAGGAGGAACACAGGACTGGGCCTGCCTTGCTGACGGCCAGCAGAGCTCAGGCAGGCTCCACTGTGGGAAATCTCAGTTCTCTGTACCAAGTTCTAGCCAAACGACAGGGGATTCTAGGAAGTTAGCCAAAAAACAAAAACTTCTTCCGGGCTGTGAAGGTTTTCAGCTTTGATGTCTTTGAACAAGATTACTTGTTTTTATTCTTTACTTTTTCCATCAGATGTGACCAAATAAGACGGTGAGACGTCTGAGGCACGCCCCCTCCTCCCAGGGCCTTGTGCATGTTAGGCAAGCGTGCTCTTGTGCAGCTCCTACCCTGAGACCAAGCTTGTCTCACCGCCGCCCCCCCTTTCCTGACTGCTCACAAAATGGATCATGTTGCCCCTTAGTGTCGAGGTGACCACATAGTGTTCACCTGCCCCGAGGGAGAAAGCAAAGGAAAATACTGTCCGTGCCACAGTTAGCCACGTGAACGACGTCATCTCATTGTCCTTTCCTGAAGCTGCTGTCTCTAAAAGTGCCATCTCATTGTGTATCAGTCAGTGCTGGAGAAATCTTGAATAGCTCATGTAAAAAAACTTTTTAAATTTTATATTATTTTGAAGTTTTGCTTTTGGGGGGTTGGGTTATCTTGGTCAACCCATTGGCTGTGAGAATTGTTTGCAGTCCGTGGGCTGGTGGTGTGCTGATCTTTCGAGTGCCCCCACCCAATTGCCATGTTCAGGCGGTCTCTTGGAGGCCTCTCAGGTGGACACGCTGCAGCTTACTGGCTTATTTGTACTCTCCTCTGTTGGGAGAAAGAACCCCATAGTGCAACTGTTTTGATACTGAATATCAACAAGTGACATTTTGAAATAAAGAACCAGTCCCTCCACCCTCAGACCAACTTGACTTTATTAAATCAAATGTGCTTTCTCCACAGGGCTATACAGACTGGGTTGAAAATCAGGTCTTTGTGGTTGAAAGCTGCAGGATTTAACATAGAGCACACACATTGGAAGCAGACATAAAATAAAGATGGGTTCTGAATGTGCCTGGGGGGTTTGGGAGATGTCACTCATGGTAGAGCGCTTACCCAACATGGTGACTGGAGTTCTGCCTCCAGCACCCATATAAGAAGCTGAGCATAGTACGTCGTCTGGAGTCCTGGCCCACCAGCCAGGCAGAGATAGGAGCATCCCTGGGGCTTACTGGCCAGCCAGTTAGCCAGATCACTAAGCTTCAAGTTCAGTTTAGACGCTGTCTCAAATGGTCGGACATGGTGGCACATGTCTTTAACCCCAGCACTCGGGAGGCAGAGGCAGGGGATCTGAGTTCGAGACCAGCCTGGTCTACAGAGTGAGGTCCTGGACAGCCAGCACTACACAGAGAAACCCTGTCTTGAAACAAAAAGACTTGTCTCCAAAAATACAATGTGTTGGAGAGGTGGCTGGCTTCTGTAGAGGAGGAGGGCTGAAGCGGGGGAAGGGGTAGGGGGTGTTTCCTAGCACAAGTGGCTACTCAGCCATCAGTTCCAGGGTATCTGAGGACTTCTGCACATGTGTTCCACTTAAACTCTTGAAAGCTCACACATAGACACATTTTTTTTTTTTAAATTAAAACAAGCTGGGCAATGGTGGTGCACACCTTTAATCCCAGCACTCAGGAGGCAGAGGCAAGTGAATGTCTGAGTTCGAGGCCAGCCTGGTCTACAGAGCAAGTTTTAGGACAGCCAAAGCTACAGAGAGAAACCCTGTAAGAAAAACCAAAACAAAAAAAAAATTGTTTTTTCTTCTGTTTCATGAGACAGGGTTTAACATAGGCCTGGTTATCCTGAAACTCACTCTGGCCGCAAACTTAAAAGGTCCACCTGCCTCTGCTGATTCCCTAGTGCTGAGATTGGAAGTGGATTACAAGTTTTTTCCACCGGTCAAAAAGAAATTTTTTTTTTTAATTTAAAATTAAGGTAGTGTTTCAGGAAGACCTCCAAGGTTGACTTTTACACGTTTGCACACATTAATATTTTAGCTTTTGTTTTGTGAGATGGTCTCACTATCTAGCCCTGGCTGGCCTGTTACTTAATATGTAAACCAGGCTGGCCTCCAACTCAGAAATCCACCAGTGTCTGCCCCCAAGTGCTGGGATTAAAGGTACGAGCTACCATGCCCAGCTCTTTTCTTTTTCTTTATTTTTTTTTAAATTATGAAAGGGGGGGGGGCTAGAGATGGCTCAGGGGTTAAGAGCACTGGCTGTTCTTCCAGAGGTCCTGAGTTCAATTCCCAGCACCCACATGGTGGCTCACAGCCATCTGTAATGCACACCACCTCCCCAGCTCCTTTGAGAGGGATGTATGTAGACTAGGCTTCTTGATCCTTCCTCAGCCTACTGATTACTGAGATCATGGATGTGTGCCACCACACCCCAGTGAAAGGAAGTGCACCCCAGGAGTGTTTTGCTGAGTAAGGTTGTATGAGACAATGGCTTTCCAGGTTACTGTTATTTCCTGCATCATGGTCTTGAAACAGGACATAAATCCTATCCCTAGTAAAAATAACATAAACCTTGACTAAGGCCAGCTGTTTATGCTAGAGACTGGAATTTTTTTCCATTTATAGCCCTAGACTAACGCTGACTGGAAATTACTTGAATTTTTAAAAGTAACTTGTTTCTTGTATTTAGTATTGGTGGGTGAGCCCAGGCTCTTGTACATGCGAGCCATGAGTTTCACCTCAGTCTTTCTGCCCTATTTAAAATATATATATATACATATATATATACATATATATATATATATATTAAAATTGAGCCTAACAATACATGAAGAGTTGAGATGGGAGGCACTGCTTGCATTTTTGGACCTTTCTGTCTGGTTCGTTGCTAGTAAAGTTTACCATCAAATATTTAGTAAAGTGGCCCTTTGGGTCTGTGCCCAGAATTTACATAATGTTAGCTTTTTGACACACTTAAAAAGTACCCACAATTCTCCAGACGGTGGTGGTGCAGTCCTTCATCCCAGTACTCAGGAGGCAGAGACGGGCTGACCTCTATGAGTTCGAGGCCAGCCTGGTCTACAGAGCGCGTTCCAGGACAGCCAGGAAGACAGAGAAACCCTGTCTGAGGGTGGGGTGGGGTGGGGAAGTACCCACAATTCCTAGCAAGAAAGGTACCCGCTGACGTTGTGGCTGCGGATTGGTTGGTGGTGGTGCTGGCCCCCAGTAGATGAGTGGGACCGAGACCAAGGCGGTAGCCATGATTGGCTCTAGGGCTCCTGGACTCCCAAGCTTCAGGCTCCTTTTCTCCTTGACTCCACACCACTTCTTCCTGTTTTTAGTTGGGACTTTGGCCAACAAACTCAATGTGCCACAAGTGTTACTGCCGTTCAGCCGGGAGTCCGGCCGGGTGCCCTTCTTGCTGGAGGCGCAGCGGGGCTGCTACAACTGGTGAGGGGCGCCAGAGTCCCGCGATCTTGTCCCCACAGTGAAGAGGGAAGGGGTTACAGGAATGTGGTGTGGTCCCGCAGTGTGGAGGGGCCTTAACGTTGCATCCTTGGGTGGGATGTACCCTAAATTGTGAGGCTCTTTAAGAAGTTAACTAGGATGGGAGTCTGATTGCCTCCCTGTTGAGACAGCTAGTTAGTTGTCGGCACCCGCAAAGCCCTATGTCAGACACAGCCGGCATTCATTTCCCCCAATTTGTGGGGTTTAATATGGAAACAGAAACAGGTGAAGTGAGAACCACATTTGAACATTGACAAGGACGACAGAACTAGAGTAACAAGACACGGTTCATCATGCCTGGAGATGAGATCTGCCTGTGTGATATGAGAGCGCCCCTCCCCCTGTGCAATTGAAGTGGGGCGATTCGGGGTAGACAATTCTAGGCTAACGACCTTCCTGACTATAAGAGAACCCAATGGCAGGTCATGTGGTTTCCTGAATTGTAAGGGATCTTAACTAAAGTAAGCCTCTAGGTGCCAAAACATTTATCCTAAATGGAAGGGATTTCCTCTTCCTGTATCTGCAGAACGGAGGGTTGGGCTACGGCTTTGCACAGGCTAGGCAAGCCCTCTACTGAGGAACTACATCCCTAGCCCCTTCCCCGCCTTCTATGAGAAGCAGTGAGGCTTTTATCCCTGAGTACAAGAATTTCAACTCATTTCATGAGGAAATAAAAGGAACTTGGGCTTGTAAAGGACCCGTCATTTATGATGGCCGTCATTCAGGAATCGTCCTAGTATTGAGAGCTTTCCATTCATCCAAGACGCTAAGGATTATTTTGTGTTTTTGTTTGGTCTCAGAAAGTAGGCAACTTTTTCATCTTAGTCAGCAGCTCAGTTTCTAGGCCTACAGGAAATTATTTCTCAAGATATAAGAGGAAGCCCCATCTTGTTGCAAACACAGCCTCAATGTTATTTTCCCACAGTGTGAGTCTTTTGTTTTACTTTGTTTTGTTTTTGAGACAGGGTTTCCCTGTGTAGCCCTGGGCGGCCAGGAACTCACTCTGTAGACCAGGCTGGCCTCGAACTCACAGAGATCCACCTGCCTCTGCCTCCCAAGCCCTGGAATTAAAGGCGTGCGCCCCCACAGCATAGTGTGAGTCTTTTTTAAAACATCCTGGGAGGAATATAACATTTGAGATCTTTGCACAAGAGAAAAGGTTCTGCTCGCTCTCCCGTTTTTATTCTTGTGTCCTCTGACAGTGCTTCTCTCTTAGAGTGCCATTAGGCATACCTGGTAGTATGTAACACGGGAGAAGTGCAGACATTTCTTTCCTATGTCCCCTTGACCCGCGCATTTCATGCTCTTAACCATTCTGTTTCGGCAGGCATTCCACTCACCACGATGCCGTTACCATTGAGCCTTTATATGAAAAGGGCACCTCTTGTTCCCAAAGAGCTGTTCTTGTTGCTGAATCCACCCAACCAATCCGCCTCAGCAGCATTATTCTTGCTCGAGAAGTAGGTATGTTATGGGATTTGTTTGTTTGGTTTTTGTGGCTGTTGTTCCTTGAGACAGGGTCTCACTATGTAGCCCTGGCTGGCCTGTGCCATCCAAGTGCTAGGATCAAAGGTGTGCACCACCGTGTCCAGTCATTTCTTTGGAGTTTGGAGACAGGGTCTGCCTGGGCCTGGTACACACTATGTAACCCAGGCTGGCCTTGAACTCATAGGTCGTGCATTACCCTCCTGTGTGCTGAAATTAAAGATGTGCACCTCCATGCCTGGCAAGAAAAGGGTATGTTAAAAGCAAAGATGAATAAGATAACGTCTTGTATAAATGATTAACACAAATGTTTTTGGCTTCAAGTATTAAAAACTTAAAGAAAAAAGATTTCTAATATAAATCACAATTCTGTGGGCCAGTGAGATGGCTCAGTGGGTAAAGGTGCTTGCTGTCAAGCCTGACAACCTGAGGCAGAAGGAAAAAACCAAATCCTAAATGTTGTCCTCTGATCTCTGAAGGGAGCAGGCAAAAAAAGCACCTTGTCCAAAGTACTGCCATTTTGACTTCAGACTCCATTTTACTTGTAGGGTGAAACAAAGTTCAAGTTCCCAAGCCCTAGGGGAACTGGGAACTTTCCAATGGCTGACCAACCTCCTCCTTAGACAATAGAAACAGTCCATTATCCCCCTAGTTCTCTAAAACATTATGGCTGTTCCTAACAACAGAAAGAACAAAGGCATCTGATTGGTTGGACATTCTGTGTTGGTTGACAGTGACGGAACACGCAGGGAAAGTCCCTAATCTCTGACTCCTGACTGGGGAAAAATATAACTGTAACTTGGCAACAAATGGTTCTGGTTTTTCTGCTTTTAAACCTTACTTCTGTCCCTGCTTGGAGCTGTCAAGAGAAACAAGGCCCCTGAGTCCTTGTCCTGATTGATCAGGGCTGCGATGATTGATCAGCGATCCGCTTATATGGTGATTTATTAAAGTCTTTGGAATCCATAAGTGTTGTCTCTCTCATTCTTCATGGTGCACAAGAGACTGGGTGTAACATCTCCACGTGTGCACGATGACATGTGCACCTGTACATGCTTGCGTGTGCAAACACACATGGAAAATGAACATAATTTAAAAACAACAGCATAATTTTGCCATCCTATTTATTTTTTGTTTTGAGTGTTTGATTATTTTTGAGACATGGGCTCACTTTTATAGGCCAGGTTTTCCCCAAACTCATAGATATCCACCTGCCTCTGACTCCCAGGTTCTGGGTAAAGACATGTGCCATACTTAACCTAAAAACACTTTTTTTGTTACATTTATTTTTGTGTGGGGAGGTGGTGTGTATGAAATGGCGTGCATGTAGAGGTTAGGGAGCAACTTTTAGGAGTTAGTTCTTGCCTTGCACCATATGGGCCCCCAGAACTGAGCTCAGATTCTCAGGTTTGGGAGCAGGTGCTTTTACCTGCTAAGCCATCTCACAGGTTCTAATTGTGCATTTGTGTGTGTGTGTGTGTGTGTGTGTGTGTGTGTGTGTGGTTTTTGTTTTTTGTTTTTGAGACAGGGTCTCACTGTGTAGCCCTGGCTAGCCTGAAATTCCCTATATAGACTATGTGGCCTCAAACTCACAGAGATCTTCCTGCCTCTGCCTCCCAGGTGCTGGGATTAAAGATGTGCACTGTAACAGCCTTGGCTGTCCTGGAACTCACTCTGTAGACCAGGCTGGTCTCGAACTCACAGAGATCCGCCTGCCACTACCTCCTGACTCCTGGGTTTCTTTTTGTTTGTTTCCGTTTTGTTTGTTTGTTTGTTTGTTTTTGAGACAGGGTCTCTTAGTCTAGGCTAGCCTTGAACTCCTGGTGATACTCTTTTACCTTGGCTTTTTAATCACCAAGATTTCAGAGTGCATAATGTTGTGTGTGTGTGTGTTGCATACATGTTCATGTGGAGGCCAGAGCTTAGCTTCTGGTGTCTTTTTCAGTGGCTCTTCATCTTTTTTTTTTTTTTTTTTTTTTTTCTGGAGCTGAGGATCAAACCCAGGGCCTTGGGCTTGCTAGGCAAGCGCTCTACCACTGAGCTAAATCCCCAACCCTCATCTTATTTTTGAAGCATGGTCTCTCCTTGAATCAGGAACTCCATGTTTAGGGTAGGCTGCCTGGCCAATGAGCCCCCAGGATTGCCTGTCTTCACTTACCTAGCCCTGGGGCTACAGAGGTGTGCCACACCATGCCTCATTTTTATGTGTGTTCTGGGGATCCAGACTCAGGTCTTCATGTGTGTGAAACAAACATTTTGCTCACTGAGCCATTTTCCCAGACAGGGTCTCATGTAGCACAGGCTGCCCTGGAACTCACTATATAGTTGAAGCTGGCCTTGAACTCCTGATCCTCTTGCCTCCCACTTCCAAGGTGCTGAGGATCCAGGAGCACACCACCACAACTGGCATCTCAGTAACTTTTGACATCTTAAAGTGTGTTGAGGAGCCAGGCTCAGTGGTGTGGACTTGTAACCCCAGCTGTCGGGAGATGGAGGCTGAAGGATCATGGATTCAAGGCCAGTATGGGCTATGCAGCCTTAAAATTAAAAAGAGAGCTAGGGATATAGGTTAGTGGCAGAGAGCTTGCCTCCTAACATGTGTGAGGTCCTGTGTTCAGTCCCCAGTACTAGTGTTGGTCAGCTGTCCCTCAGTTTGGGTTTGTCTGATGGTTTGGATTATAGTTTTTTTTTGGGGGGGGGATTGGGGGTGAAGAGCCTTTGCTTTGCATCGTATGCCAGTGTGTGATGTCAGTGGCTGCGTTTACACTTGATTCAGATGGTGTCTGTCTGTGAAGTTCCCATTCCCTCCTTCCTTCACGCTAGTCATGGAAAATGGTCACTGGGTCCAGCCCCAGAAGCAAAGGAGAAAGATTTAAGCCCCACCTTGGAGGGAGAATTGTCAGAGAGCTTGTGGTGATATATTAAGTACCACAATAGGTAGTAAATATTTGGGGAAGATACTTTGATACATCCCATCACTCATTAAAGGTTTCACCCACTGATGTTATCACATATGCATGGGTTTTAAAGAAAGATTGTATTATTTATTTTGTTTTGTTCCAGACAAAGTTTCTCTGTGTAGCTTTGGAGCCTGTCCTGGATCTCGCTCTGTAGCCCAGGCTGGCCTCAAACTCACAGAGATCCACCTGCCTCTGCCTCCCGAGTGCTGGGACTAAAGGCGTGCGCCACCACCGCCCGGCCAGATGGATCTTTTTGTTCGTTTGGTTGGTTTCAAAACAGATTATCTCACTGTGTAGCCCAGGCCAACCTGGCCCTTCTAGCAGTCCTGCTGCCTCTGTCTCCCAATGCTGGGACTTTGGGTGTGTACCACCACACCTGTCCTCCATGAGTCTTAGGGGTGATGTGCAGATGGTTACTTTTCCCCTTTCCCTCATCTCTTCTATATTTAGTATTGTGAAAGAAAGGCATCTTACGCCTTACACATAACGTCTTCCTCCCATTGAACAACTTACTCAGTTATTCATATCAGTATGGACTCAGCTGTTGGGGACGGGGCTATAATCCAGTTCTGTGTGCCCTAGTTAGCTTTAACTGTCAGCTCGACACAGCCTAAGTGAGTCAGTCACCTGAGAAGGGCATCTCAAGTGAAGGATAGCCTAGATCAGATGGGCCTGTCTGTGGGGGAGTGTCTTGGTTGTTAATTGATGTATGAGGGTCCAGTCCAATGTGGGGGACACTATTCCCTGGGCAGATGGTCCCGGCCTCTATATGAGCCTGCGAGTCAGCCAACAATCAATGTTCCTTTATGATTTCTGGTTCAAATTCCTACTTGAGTTCCTGCTTGGACTGCTCTCAATGATGGATTACAGCCTATAAGATGAAAAAGTCTTTTCTGCATTTTCGTTACTTTGGGTTTGGTGCTTGTCACAGCAATAGGAAGAAAAGTAAACTACTGTGATAATTCATCTTTTCCACTTGTGGTATCCTGCAGGTTGGCTCCTGTGTCCTTTGGACGTGCCCTTATTTTCCCCATTTCCTTACAGTACTTCCTTCCCTCTTCTTTTTTTTTTTTTTTTTTTTTTTTTTTTAGATAAGGCCTCATGTAACCACTGTGGCCTCTGATTCACTATATGGCTAAGCATGACCTTGAACTTCTGATCCTTTTGCCTCCGCCTCCCCAGTCCTGGGATTACAAGTGTGCACCACCATGCTGTGTTTATGCACTGCTGGAGATCACGCCCCAGTGTGTCAAAGACTCTACCAACTAAGCTCTGTCCCCAGCACAGTCCTTCCTTGCTTTGGAGCTCTAGAGTTATATTTAGACCGCACGATCTAGATGCTAGTGTGCTTGTTGCTAAGGGAGTGTCCCCGTTTCTAGGTTCTCTTAGCAGACAGAGCTAAGAAAGGAACGTGCACATGGCAGTCTATGTGTACACACATCTCTATGTTTTCTGTATGTATCTAGCTGCGTGTGTGTGTGTGTGTGTGTGTGTGTGTGTGTGTGTGTATTAAAAGAAATGTGAATTCATAGTGATAGCTTTAACTCTAATCTGGACTTATTCTAGACGTTTCTCCTTTGTTTATTTGTAACTTTGCTCTCAGAAAGACAGACCTGGGCTGGTGAGCTGGCTCAGTAGGTGATCTAAATTTGATCTCTGGAACCCATGTAAAGGTGGAGGGAGAGAATGGATCTACAAAATTGTCCACTAACATCCTCTTTGAATTCCCAGCCAGCCAGGTCTGCACAGTGAAACCCTGTCTTAAGAAAATAAAGCAACTAAAAACAAAACAAAAAATTCAGAGTTCAAGGGAGGGGGAACAAAAACCAATCAAACAAAAAACCCTTGAGGGCTGGTCGGATGGTTCAGTGGTTAAAGGTTCCTGCTGCCAAGCCTGATGGCCTGAGTTTGATCCCTGGGACCCACATGGAAAGAGCCCACTCTCTCAAGTTGTCTTCTGACCTCTACACACAGGCTAGAGGCTCATTAAAACAGTTTTCATACAGTACTGCCATCTTTTCTAAATAACTTTAAAAAACCTATTAACCCTCATTTTATAAAAGATTTTTTAAAATGCCACTTAAAAAGACAAGGAATAAAGCAAGTCCCTCGAAAGTGACACACAGCCCTGGGTTTAATTTTCTGTGACTGGGTCTTACTGTGTAGCAGCCCAAGCTGGCTGAACAAGCAGCAGTCTTCCTGCCTTGGCCTCTCAGATGCCAGGATTACAGATGTTTGCCACTGCAACCAGCGTATTTTTCAGGCCTCTTTGGATTGGTTAGGAATTTGGCATACAAGAAACGTTATCATATAATTCTGCAGGGAATCAGGGATGGGCCTTGATGCACAGCTCTTAGCAGAGGAGCATCTCTCCAGCCCCGGAATGAACTCTTAAGGCTGTTCTCTGACCTTGAGAAAACAAATTAAGTGCACTGGCTGCTCTTCCAGAGAATTCTCTTCAGTTCCCAGCATCCACCTGGCGGCTTACAACCACCTACAACTCCAGTTCCAGGGGATCCAGTGCCCTCTTCTGGCCTCCTAGGGCACTGCATGAACATAAACACACATGCAGGCAAACACCTATACGCATAAAAAAAAAAAAAAAAAAAAGGTTGGTTCTCTCATCCTTAGGCTTGACAGGACATTTACTCCCAGAACCCCAGAACCCTGTCAGGAAACAGAGGTTCCTTTTTTTTTTTTTTTTTTTTTTTTTTTTTGTCTTTTTTGAGATAGTCTCTCCACATAGCCCTGGCTGCTGGCCCTTTTATAACCTTTAAACTCTTGAATATTTGAGACATTTAATAGATTGGTGGCAGTTTACTTAAATAGTCAGTCAGCCTTTTGCTCCCTTGCAGTGACTGACCATGAACTACGCTGTGATGTTAAGGTCGATGTGATAGACAGCATTGAAATTGTTTCTCGAACCCGGGAGCTGTATGTGGACGATGCACCCCTGGAACTGATGGTGAGGGCCCTGGATGCTAAAGGTAAGGGGACTGGAGATGGTCTGAGAAAACGTGTACCTAAAACAGAGCAGTACTCCTTCACGTTGGGCTCGGAAACAGGAACCGTGTGATGGTAGCAGGTTGTGAACGTGACCTGTTCGCTCACTGGGGGCTCACACGCAGGCAGGTCGGCAGTGTAGGATGTAGTTCAATGTATGAGCTGCCGTCTTGCAAAAAAAAAAAAAAAAAAAACAAAACAAAACAAACAAACAAAAAAAAACCAAAAAACTACTGCTATTATTTCTTGTTGTTTCTGGACTTTAAAAGAAATTAGTTCGGGCTAGGGGAATAGCTCCGTGGTTACTACTCTTCCAGAGGACCCAGGTTCAATTCCCAGCACCCACAAGGCAGTTCACTCCTGTTTGTAACTCCAGTTTCAGGGGATCCAACATCCTCACCGCACAGACATACATGCAGGCAAAAACACCAATGCAAATGAAAATAAAATTAAAAAAAAAAAGAAATTAGTATATGAGGGTGGGGCCTGTGTATCCTGCCGTACACAGGGAAGTCTTAGTACAACGTGTGGAAGTCAGTTCTCTCCTTCTACCGCGTGGGTCCTGGGGCAAACTCGGGTCCTCAGACTTGGTGGCCATCTCACTAGCACTGACTTTTGTTTTGTTTCGAGACAGGGTCTCACTATATATCCCTGGCTGTCCTGGAACTCTCTCTGTGGACCAGGCTGGCCTCCAACTCACAGAGATCAGCCCACTACTGTCTCCAGAGTTCTGGGATTAAAGGTGTGCGCCACCGTGCAGGGACGAGCTCTTTTAAAGTATTGACATCTGCCACTGAGCTTCTATCCATGGTCCCCAGATCAACAATTAAGGATATATTTTAAGATTTATTGCCAGGCGGTGGTGATGTACACTTTTAATCCCAGCACTCGGGAGGCAGAGGCAGGCGGATCTCTGTGAGTTCGAGGCCAGCCTGGTCTACAGAGTGAGTTCAAGAACAGGCTCCAAAGCTACACAGAGAAACCCTGTCTCGAAAAAAAACAAATTAAAAAAAAAGATTTATTGATAACTCTGATTTTGTTTTTGTTTGTTTGTTTACATTGTTTTAGATTTATTGATTTTAGTTTCCGTGTATGGGTGTTTGTATGTATGCACCACTTACAGGCCTAGTGTTCAAGGAGGTCCAAAGAGGGTGGATCCCCTAGATCTGGAGTTATAAATTCTTGTGAGCCACCTGATTTATGTTGCCTTAAATGTGCTATAGTAATGTTGTAAAATGATATTAAAAACAGTCATCACTACTATTTTGTAAATTTTTATTTAGTAAACAGGATTAAAATTTTATTTACTGTGTTTTTTATTTACTGTTGCTGACATACATATGGAGGTCGTTTTCTACGTTTACAGGATGGAGCTCAGGCGGCCAGGCTCGCACTGTGAGTACCTGGGCCCACCAATCCACTTCAGTAGCCCAAGACTATTGGGCTAATTTTTAAGACTTGAAAAAGTAACTTTTGGAATCTATTTTTCATGAAAATTTGTGTAGAAGGAACCAGGGTGAAGTATGCCTATCACCTATGAGGTGTCTTAGGTGGCTTCTGAAGTATGGCTGTCACCTGTGAGATGTCTTAGGTGGCCTCTGGATAGAAAGGGACGGAGAGACTTTGGAAGCTTTGGCAGCTGGCAGTGGGTCCATGTGGGTCCCTTCTACTTTAGAAAGTCTGTTGGAACTGAGCCATGGTGGCACACACCTTTAATCCCAGCACTCGGGAGGCAGAACCTGGCAGATGTCTGTGAGTTCGAGGCCAGCTTGGTCTCAAAAAACCTAAATAAATAAGGACAGCCTTTGGGAATGGCACTTATGTTGTCATGTGAGGGTCTTTCTCATGTGTGTGTTTCAATCAGTTAATAAAGGTTTCGTTATTTGTTTTGTTACAGAAAAAGACCTAAAGTGATGTTCTGGTTAGTCTCTTTCTTGATGAAGATACTTAAATGTTTTGGAATGTGTGATTCTATCTTGCCTGCTTTTGGCTTCCTCTACAGGAAACACGTTTAGTACTTTGGCGGGCATGGTGTTTGAGTGGAGCATTGCCCAGGATAACGAGTCAGCAAGAGAAGAGCCGTCTAACAAAATTAGGTAAAGCTGGAGCCTGATATACCACCTGTCTCTCTGGAGGAGATGTGTCTCGGTACGACACTCTGGACAGCAGCCACCTTTGATAATCCTACTGTCTGGTTTTTGTTTTTTTTGTTTTTATTTTTAAACAGATATATTCACTAGGGCAAATTATCTTTGGTAGAAAACAGAGGAGATAAATGTGGAAACCTTTATGAGAGTTCTTTTGAGCCCCCGTGAGCTCAGGCTGTCTGCACATGCTAAAATTGTGTGAGATAATTAGCCGGGGATGTTGGCAGGCACCTTTAATCCTAGCAATCAGGAGGCAGAGGCAAGCTAATTTCTGTGAGTTCAAAAATAACTTGGTTTACATAGTGAGTTACAGACCAGCCAGGTCTACACAGTAGGGCCATCTTAAAAAAAAAAAAATTAAAACAA
The DNA here is from genome assembly GCA_902168325.1 of Peromyscus nudipes. NCBI lineage: Eukaryota > Metazoa > Chordata > Mammalia > Rodentia > Cricetidae > Peromyscus > Peromyscus nudipes. The sequence continues at coordinate 5,226 of CABHPH010142039.1, read as the reverse complement.
CAAAAGGATTCTGTTTTTAGTACCAAAGAACAGATCACAGGCAGCCTAAATTGCAGTCATATAGCAGTCTTAGCCATAGGCTAGCCCTTCTGGAAGTCAAAAATTAAAAAACTCAAACCAGGCTCAGTGGCACAGAACTATAATCCCAGCACCGGGGGATGGAGGGGGGTGGAGTGGGATGCTGAAGCAGGGGGATTAGAAATTCAGGGTGAACTGGGCAGTAGTGGCTCACACCTTTAATTCCACCACTGGAGAGGCAGGTGGATCTCTGAGTTCGAGGCCAGCCTGGTTCCAGGACAGCCATGGCTACACAGGAAACCCTGTCTTAAAAAAAAAAGAAAAAAAGAAGTAGTAGTAGTTAAGGGTGAGCCTCTGCTGCATAGCACATTCAAGTTAGAGGCCAGTCTGGGTTAGTTACATAAGACACTGTTTCAAAAAGCCCACAAACAAGCAAAGGTATTTCAGAGCTGTCTGCAAAGACTAAAGTATAGAAGACTGTTAATTCTACTAGAGACAAATCTTTTTTTTTTTAAGGAATTTTTAAATTAATTTTATATACCTGGCCAGGCAGTGATGGCATAAGCCTTTAATCCCAGCACTTGAGAGGCAGAGGCAGGCAGATCTCTGTGAGTTCAAGGCCAGCCAGGTCTACAGAGTGCATTCCAGGACAGCTAAGGCTACACAGAGAAACGCTGTCTCAAAAAACCCAAAAAAACCAAAAAAAAAAAAAAAAAAAAAAAGAAAGAAAGAAAGAAAAAAAAAGAAAGAAAGAAAAAGAAATCATTTTACATACCAATCCCAGATTCCCCTCTCTTCCCTCTTCCCGCCCCTCCTGCCTCCCTCCCCAACCCCTTCCCTATTCCCTCCTTCAACAAAGCAAAGTCTCTCATGGGGAGTCCTCAGAGCCTAGTACATTCAATAGAGGCAGGTCCAAGCCCCTCCCTCTGCATCAAGGCCATGCAAACTGTCCCACCATAGGCGGTGGGCTCCAAAAAGCCAGCTCATGCACCAGGGATGGATCCTGATCCTACTGCCGGGGGCCCCTTAAGCAGATCAAGCTACACAACTGTAGAGACAAATCTCACTTTGTCCCCAGGATCCTGAAATTCTCGGAAGCAGAGTATTCTCCCCCTGACTACATAGCTGAGATGGAAAAAGAAGAGAGACAAGGAGACATGATTCTGGTGTCTGGGATGAGAACGGGCGCTGCCATTATAAGAGTCCGAATTTATGAGCCGTTCTACAAGGTAAGCAGTCTGTGCCAGAAACAGCCATCTCAAGTCCTGCCCATGGGGAACATAGTGGAAGCCTCTACCTTGCTATTTATTTGAAAAAGCCACTTCAAACCTACAGTGGCGTCACACTCCTTTAATCCCAACACTCAGGAGACAGGGCCAGGGGGATCTCTAGGAGTTTGAGGCCAGCCTGGTCTACATGGTGAATTCCAGGCCAGCCAGGGCTACATAGTGAGACTCTGATGCCAAGGATCAAACCCATGCCCTCCACATGATAGGCAAGTGCTTCCCCACTGGGCTACCACATGTCCTGACATTCTCTTTTAAAAATAGCTAACTTTGGCCGGGCAGTGGTGGCGCACGCCTTTAGTCCCAGCACTCAGGAGACAGAGGCAGGAGAATCTCTGTGAGTTCGAGGCCAGCCTGGGCTACAGAATGAGTTCCAGGACAGGCTCCAAAGATACACAGAGAAACCCTGTCTCGAAAAACCAAACAAAAAAAAAAGTAGCTAACTTTTTGTAAGTCCAAGGGTCTGCTTTTCTTTTTTTGAGGTAGGGTCTGTATGTTGTCTTGGCTGGCCTAAAGCTCACTATGTAGACCAGGCTGGCCTCCAATTTACAGAGGTCCTCTAGCTTTTGCCTCCTGAGTACTGGGATTAAAGGTGTGCGCTACCATGCCCAATTTAAAGCTTTTCTTGTTTAAATTTTTTAAAAATTATTTTAGGTTTAAAATGATAAGTGTTTGCCCGCACGTGAGTTGTGCGCCACACGTGTGCCTCGTGCTCTTGGAAGACAGAGGGAGCTGGAAGAGGGCGTCGGGTGCCCAGGAACTGGAGTTACAGTGGATTATGGACATTGAACCCAGGTCCCCTGCATGAACAGCTAATGCTCTTCACCACTGGACATCCATTTTTCAGTAGAGGAAACATTTATTTTGGCCACTGTTTAATTGGTTTTAGTCTCCAGTCAGCTGACTCCATTTCTGTAGCCTGGATGAGGCTGAACACCTTGATAGAAGATTGTGGCAAAGGAGAATGTAGTTTTTTTCACTCTTTGGGACCCCACCACCCAGCTCCCAAATAAATACACGGAGACTTGTTCTTACTTATGAATGCCTGGACTTAGCTTGACTTATTTCTAGCCAGCTTTTTTAAAATTATCCTGTCAACCTTTTGCTTCTGAGCTTTTTACCTTTCTTTATTCTCTATGTCTTTCTTCCCTTCTTACTCTGTGGGTGGTTGTGTGGCTGGGTGGCTGGCCCCTGGCATCCACCTCCCCTCCTCTTCTTTTTCTTTTTCTTCTCCTCTTTCTTTTTTCCTTTTCTTTCAAGTCCAGATTTCTCTTCTATTTATTCTGTGTGCCAGCCCCGCCTAGCCTTTCTCCTGCCTAGCTATTGGCCGTTCAGCTCTTTATTAGGCCAATCAGGTGTTTTAGACAGGCACAGTAGCACACCTTCACAGAGTTAAACAAATGCAACATGAAAGAATGCAGTGAATCTTTGCATCATTAAACAGATATTTCACAGCATAAAAAAATGTAGCATATCTTAAACTAATATTCCAGAACAGGAGAAAGCTGCTTACTTATGGCAACTGGGTGTGAGAGACAGTAAGATAGCGCTCCACCTTATGTTTTGAGTCAGGGTCTCTCACTGACCCTGGGGCTCTCCTGTTCAGCCATCTGGTGAGTTCCAGGGAATCTCCTTTCTCCACCTCCCCAGCGCTGGGATTACAGGAATGTGCCACTGATCCTAGCTTTTATGTGGGTGCTAGAGGTCAAATTTAGGTCGTCATGCTTGTACATCAGCAGTTTACTGACCAAGCTTTCTCCTCTAACAATGTTTAACCTTGAGTCCATCTTAGAAATAAGGTGGTCGACTGCATAGTAAGTTTGGAATATGGTCTACATAGTGAGAGCCCATCCAAAACAACAACAAAAACACCAAAGAAATGTAGACACTCTGTCTTGCATAAATTACCGTTGGGAACTTTATCTTTCGTGGTCAAGTGAAAATGCAGAACTGTGAGAAGGGCATGGACCATGGGGTGCGGCATCTTGCAAGAACCCCAGTCTTTTCTGTTCTCACCTGCGTCTGGTTTGCTGGCACTTATGAGTGACTTGCTTTTGACTTCTTTTGTCTTCAAACTTCTGTTTTAAACATTTTAAAGTGTATTTATTTATTTGTTAGTGGCACTTGTGTGAAGGGCAGAGGATGGTTTTGGGGAGTCTGCCCTCTCTGCCCACCTTTGTGAGGGATGAAGAGATCAAACTTACTTCTCCTGGACTTGACAGGAGCCTTCACCCACTGGGTCAGCTCTCAGCTTCAATGAGCCTCTTTAATCCCAAATTTTGTGGCAGTGTACTTATATTGTACAAATATTGATTGATTGATTGATTGATTGATTGATTGATTGATAGACTTGTTGTGTGTATGTTTTTGTGTTGACATGTGTGAATGCCAGAGGTCAGTGTTAGGGCGTCTTTCCTCAATCATTTCTCCACCTTATTTTTTGAGACAGGGTCTCTCTCACTGAGACTAGGGCTCACTGGGTTGGCTAGACTGGCTGGGCCCAGCAAGGCCCAGAAATTCTCCTGTCCCTAGCTCCTCAGCTCTCTACCTCCCCAGCTCTGCACTTCATTGTGCCCAGCTGTTTTACATATGTATTGAGAATCGAACTGAGATCCTCAAGTTTGAAGAGCAGGCATGTAACAACTGAGCCATCTCCCAGCCCCTGTGTTTAGGGGGTTTTGTTTTGTTTTGTTGCTCTTTTTTTTTTTTTTTTTGGTTTTTCGAGACAGGGTTTCTTTGTGTAGCTTTGTGCCTTTCGTGGAACTCACTCTGTAGCCCAGGCTGGCCTCGAACTCACAGAGATCCACCTGTCTCCGCCTCCCGAGTGCTGGGATTAAAGGCGTGCGCCACCACCGCCCAGCTTGTTGTTCTTTTTGAGACAGGGTCTCTCTTTGTAGCTCTAGCTGTCTTGAATTCACTATGTAGACCAGGCTAGCCTGGAACTCACAGAGAGCCTCATGCCTCTGCCTCCCAGATGCTGGGATTATAGGCATGTGCCACTGTGACCTTAGGTTTTTGAGACAGTAGATCTTACTTTGTAGCCCAGGCTGATCCTCCAAGCTCAGCCACCCTGGTACTGGGATTGCGTGCATGTCCTCTACCACTAAGCTCTACCCTCAACCCAGTTTATTGATTTAAGTTGTTTATTTATGTTAGTGCAGGTCTTCCTGTGGCGTGTTTGTGTGTGTGTTTGTGAAGACCAGAGGTCAACCTTGATCCCTTCAGGAGCCACCCCCCTTATTTTTGGAGTCAGAGTCTCTCAGTGGGACCCAAGGCTCACTGATTAGGTTGTACCGGGGGATCCAGCTGTCTTCCCTCCCTGGAGCTGGGATTACAGACGGGCCACCATGCCCTCAGTTCCTCATACCTGTCACAAGGACTGCACTGACTGAGCCACCTCCCCAGCTCTGGTTCTGTTTTGGTTTTTAAGGTAGGGTCCCTCTCTGTAGCCCAAGCTGGCCTCAGACTTCTGATCCTCCTGTCTCCACCTCTTAAATGGTGGAATTATAGACTTGTAGCATCATACCCAGCTTCCTGTTGTAATGTATTTATAAGTTATAGCTAACATACAGTAAGAAAAAAATGACTTTGATAAGCATTTAATTTACATGACCAAAGAACAACTGTGTGGGCATCCTACTGAACAGCCCAATAACCTGATCCGGGGTTAGTTTTAATATGAATCAGGGCTGGAGAGATGACTCAGCAGTTAAAAGCACTGGCTGCTCTTCCAAAGGACCCAGGTTCAATTCCCAGCACCCACATGGCAGTTCACAACCATCTGTAATCTCATTCTCAGGGGATCCAACACCCTCTTCTGGCTTCCAAAGGCACCAGGCACACACATGGTTCACAGACTATACGCAGGTAAAATACCCATGCACATTAAAAATAAACACACACACACACACACACACACACA
>CABHPH010142037.1:8193-47344 GCA_902168325.1 Peromyscus nudipes | reverse complement strand
AACGAGGACGCTGCTGCCCGGGGTCCTGCTGGCCCTACTGGTAGCTTTGGTGGGCCGAGGGGCCGCCGCACCCAACGGCACGCGACCGGCCGAACTGGGGCGCGGCTGGGACGGCCTGGTGGCCCGCTCGCTGGCGCGCCTGCCTGTGGCCGCGCAGCCCCCGCAGGCGGCTGTCCGCAGCGGTGCAGGGGACTACCTGCTGGGCCTCAAAAGATTGCGGCGGCTCTACTGCAACGTGGGCATCGGATTCCACCTGCAGGTGCTGCCCGACGGCCGCATCGGCGGCGTGCACGCGGACACCGGCGACAGTGAGTGTGGGGCGCGCCGTGAGGGTGGGGACCCGGGCAGCAGACCCGGTATCCGTGCGGACTAGATAGAGACCTCCGTCCCTTTGGACGCGAGGAGCGCACCCGCTGGCCGGGCCCCGCCTCCCGCCTTCGGAAGCCTGGGCTCCCGGTGCCGAATTCCAGCGCCTTCGCCCGTCGGCACCCACGGGAGCCTGGGACAAGTGCCCAGACTGACGCCTGACTTGGGGGCTACCGGCTCTTAATGCTTGCGCTGGGGACCCTGGGTTTTTCACCGCCACCCATCCCAGCATCGAGGTCTCCAGAGTTTTGTAGGTGGGGGTCTGTATGGGCCCAGGGTCACCTACGTTTTTTTTGACCTGTGTCTCGCCCCCCAGGTCTTCTGGAGCTCTCCCCGGTGCAGCGGGGCGTGGTGAGCATCTTCGGAGTGGCCAGCCGATTCTTCGTGGCCATGAGCAGCAGAGGCAAGCTCTTCGGTGTGGTGAGTACCTGGGGGTTCTGGCTGGGCACCTGATGGGGACAGTGTGCAGAGCTAGCAGAATTGTAAAACCCACACCCCACCCACACGCATGCACTTGTGTCTAGTTACCAGGTCTCAAGGTTTTCAGCCAAAGTAGCCAGGGGCAGGCTGGTTTCCCAGACCAAAGGAACTGCCACCCTATTCCTGCCAGCCATATGTGGGTACTTACTCATCCTAGGAGAGAGGCGGGTCCAGCAGAGATGAGTCCCAACAGGCAGAACTCGCAGCAGGAGATACCAGATTGATAGGGACAGGGCAGGTGAGCTGTGCTCCTGCGCCTAGCGTGAGTTCGTCACCTCCTTGAAGCCTGGGACAGACAGACTTCACACCCTGCCTAGAAAGACCTCTTGAGCCCCGCCTGCAGCAGGTCCCTGGCTCACGCTGTGTCCTCTTTCCTAGCCTTTCTTTACCGACGAGTGTAAATTCAAAGAGATTCTTCTGCCCAACAATTACAACGCCTATGAATCCTACGTGTACCCGGGCATGTTCATGGCCCTCAGTAAGAACGGGCGGACCAAGAAGGGGAACCGAGTGTCACCTACCATGAAGGTAACCCACTTCCTGCCTAGACTGTGACCCTCCGGAGCCCTGTCTCAGCCTCGGAAGCACACTCTACCCCTCAGGAGGAGCACTTTCTCTCCATGGAGAATTGTTTGCAAAAACAGGTGTAAGATATCTAAATTAATTATTTAAATATGTATATACGGATGCCCAATTATTTATAATTCTGTGTATTTTCAGTTTCTGGGAGGTGGGGAAATGACCAAAAGAACAAACAGATCCAATGAAGCTCAGACTTTTTTGGTGCAATGGGACGGACTTCCTTCACTATCAGAGCCCAGGGTGTGCTGCTATTTCATGTGTGTCTTAAAACTCGGTGACATCAGATTCCAAGGGTGTCTGGGCCTCTCTGTCTGGAAAGGCTTGCCTAGGGCCTCTGAGCCAGTGAGAAGAGGACCCTGCGCTCTGCTCCTTCCAGTCGAGGAGCACCCTGAAGCAGCCGCTCCCTCAGCTCTCTTTGGTATGAACCCGAACGGACGGATCGGTTTACTCCAGGGACAGACGTGCCTCCTGGAAGTCCTCCCGCCTCTGTTTTTAGATCTCCAAGACTGATCTTTGAACTCTCTTGCAGTCAATCTTCCTCGACCTACGGGATGGGAGAGACCCTTAGACAACTTTATAAACTCCTGTTTGCCTTTTTTGGACTGGCCAACAGGGCACAAGGCTTGTAGCCACTGAAACTTTTCAATTGCCTGGAAAGGAACCTAGGCATGGGCAAGGAGGTGTGTGTGCCACAACTCAAGACTCTAGGGATGAAATTCTACTTTGTGATAGAGGATGGCTTGTCAGGACATAACAGAATGTATTTTGCAAAAATCAAACTGAGAAACAGAAAAACAGGCTTCCCTGAGTTGGGGGAGCTTTGTAATGGAACTCCATAATTTGAGAGTGAACTGTCCTTCCCAGCCCTGATGCGGCCTGCCGGCAGGAGTCCGCATTCTGGTGGTGCAGTCCCAGTGTGAATGCATTCTATTCCCATCTACCTCAGAGCTCCTGAGCCCCTGGCGATCAAGCTGGAGGCTCTGCCGGCCGGCGGGTGCGTCTGCCTGCTTCTCTTGCACATGTAGCATTGTGCGCCCTGCTGGACTTGTCACGTTCCAGCTATCTTTACCCAATGATTTACTTTTAGTAAGGGGTATTCATGGTGAAAATATGCGCTGCCAGCTGTCGGAGTGCACTATATGGTCACCAAGTCAAGTAACCCTTGTATTTTTCTGTATATATTTTACGAATGTAACCCCTGTCGCTGAGACCAAGATGGAAGAGGCAGGGTCGGCGGCATTTAAAAAAAGGGCTGGCTGAGGTGAGGGCGAACATTTAATTTTAATGAATGCCTCTTTGGAGTTTATACAAAATGACCTTAGCTCACTGCAGTGAATGCCCTGAATGCTTCTCCCCAAGATGTTAAGACTCTGCTGGGAGGCTTCTGAGCCTTGTCCCAAATTAACTTTATGGGAGGCTACAGACAGCAAGACGGGGAAAATCTGCTTGGCATTTTTTTTTGTCTTTCACATTCCTTTCAAAAACTCTTTGTTTGAATGCTAATCGGATACTTAAAATACTATTCTGTACCACAGCCCCAAAAGGAAGAGGCCACGCCCCGAAGCTGAGGTGGGAGTACTTCCCAAACTTCCCTTGCTGTTTGGCTCACAGGACAATACAGATTGTGTGTTTCTGAAGCCAAGCCCTAGACTCTATAAGAGTGTTGGGGGAAAGGTCTTTTGTTTTCTTTTGTTGTTGTTTTTTAAAAGACAGAGTCTCCTAGCCCAGGCTGGCCCTGAACTTGCTATGTTGCTGAGGATGACCTTGAATTTCTGATCCTCCTGCCCCCACTTCAAAGCACTGCAATTAAAGGCATGCCCGGCCACATGCTATTAGGTGCTGGGGATTGAAATCAGGTGCATCCCAGGCCACTCAACCAACAGAGCTATGCCTCCCTCTTTTCTAGAGGGGCAGGGATGAGATAGGGTCTTATTCTGTAGCCCAGGATGGCCTCCTGCTTGAGTCAACCAAGTGATGAGGCTACCAGGGGCAGGCACCTGCCCTGCTCTGATGGGATTCTCTGCGGCTGTGTTGCCTCAGGCAGGCTGTGGTCCTCCACGACCACCTGTTCCCTTTCTTCAGCCAGCTTCCTTTTCTGTGTCCAGGGACAAGGCTGTACCTTCGGAATTTCATCGTGGGATGGGTTTAAGGTTTCTGTATCTGCCCCTGTTACTAACGAGTCGGTCTGTAGTTAATACAGGTGTCGACCCAGAATAGTATGTGCTGTGCACACTGGATGCTTGATCCGAGAGAAACGTTCGATCATGTATAGAGAGACTGATGGGAATGATTGGGAAAGATATTAAAGTGGCAAACGTGTCTTGAAGCCCCTGTGTCCGCTTCATCTTTTTTCTGTTTGCGATTGAGCAGGATGGGAGCAGGGAGAGAGATTTTAGCCAGCCATGTGTGCACCAATGTGGCCTTGAAAACAGACCAGGAGGCAAAGGTGTCAGAGTTTTACCACATCCTAGTGTGTCCCCCCAGTGGGGCTCTATTGCTGCCTACCTGGTCACTAACCTGGGTCTGTGAGTCTGTCCACAGCCCTGGTGAGTCCATGCTCACCAAAGCAAAATGGGGCAGAAGGGACGCTCAGGCTGAGGATGGTCAGCGGGCAGCACATGTGGGTTTGACTTCAGCTAACTGTTCTCAGTGAGGAGGCAGAGTCAGTTACAAGTCATAAAAGATCGCAGGCCACAGGTCTCCCCTGCTTTAGTACAGTTTTGTTCATTTGGGGGGGATGGGATTTCACAGGGTATGGTAGCCTGGTCTGACCGGCAAACTCAAGATCCTGCTTCATCTGCTTTAGCGCTGAGACTACGGGTTTGCACCACCATACCTGGCTAAAATTTGGGGTTAGTTGTCCTTAGATATTTATAACTTCTCTATTTGAAGGCAAAGGGAGTGTTTTGCCTTCATTTTTAAGATGGAACCTTAGCCCGCAATGGAGCCTGAGCTACTGTCTCTAAAAACTCAAGTAGGAGGCTGGACGGTGGTGGCGCACACCTGTTGATCCAAGCGTTTGGGAGGCAGAGGCAGAAAGGTCTGAGTTCAAGGCCAGCTTGGTCTACAGAGAGAGTTCCAGGACAACTAGGGCTACACAGAGAAACCTGTCTCCAAAAAAAAGGAGGAAAAAAAAGTTGAGGCTAGAGGTTTAGCTCCGTGGGTTCAGAGTGCTTGCCTTGGGTCCCCCAGTATACACGTATACATGAACAGGGTGTGGTGGTGCACAGCTGTAGTCCCAACATTTGGGAGATGAAAACAGAAGGATCCTAAATTCAAGGCAATCTTCCACTACATTGTGAGTTTGGGGCTAGCCTGGGCTATGTGAGAGCCTATCTCAATAATAACAGTAGTAGTAGTTGGTGGTGGTAGTAACAATAAATGACTAGGGCAGGCTCACCTACATACCTTGTCCTCATGCAAGGGAGGCCAGGCCCAAGGCAAACGCCAGAGAAGTATCTCAAGCAGAAAGAAAGGCATGGTCCTGCCCAACTCTGGAGGGTCTACCTAGCCTGTTCGGACTCCCAGCCTCCAGGCTGACTCCACATACGGAGGCCTTAAGCCACCCCCATTAAGCACCCCAAGGGAATGGTGCAGGTGTTATTGGCACATAGAAACAGCTGGAATCTTGAGTGTCCACCTGTCCTGCTGGCTCCTGGGGTCCTCAGCAAGGCTGTTCTAGCCAATCAAGGTGACCTGGGTTGCCAGTGGCAGCCCATTGTTGGCCTACTGGTGATTTTGGATTGGCAACCTTCAGCACAGAGGAATTGGGGGTCAAGGCCCGTTAAGAATAGAGGAAGGGGTACCAGTGCTTCTGTGGCAGGTAATGAGTGGAGCCGAGTGTGTCTTTGTTTTAGTTTTGAGGTTTTTCTTGTGTTTGTTGTACATGGGCTTCAGGGTAGGATATGTGCATAGAGAGAACAATTTAGAAAACTCAATTCTGTCAGGCGGTGGTGGTGCACACCTTTGATCCCAGCACTTGGGAGGCAGAGGCAGGCAGATCTCTGTGAGTTCAAGGCCAGCCTGGTCTACAAAGCAAGTTCCAGACCAGAGTGACACATAAACCTTTTCTCAGAAAAAAAAAAGAAAAAAAAAGAAAAAAAAAGAAAGTCAGTTCTTGGTCAGGCATCTGGCTCATACCTTTAATCCCAGTATATCAGAGGCAGAGGGATCTCTGAGTTTGAAGTCAGCCTGGTTCACATACTGAGTTACAGGACAACCAAGTGAAACCCTGTTTTGTTTGTTTAAGGTTGGTTCTTAGCTGGGAGGTGGTGTCCCACGCCTCTAATTCCAGCACTTGGGAGGCAGAGGCAGGTGGATGCACAGAGTGAGTTTCAGGACAGTCAGGGATACACAGAGAAATCTTGTCTTGAAAACCCAAAACCAGAAAAACGTTTAGTTCTTACCTCCCATCACTCTCAGACCATCAGATTTGGCAGCTGTCTGTCCACTGGGTCATTTGCCTGATTTTAGGGCTTTTGGGTTGTTTTCGAGTTTGCTTGTTGTTTTACTTTGAGATAGGGTCTCACTATGTAGACCAGGCTAGCCTTGAACTTCCAAAGATCTGCCTGCCTCTGTCTCCTGAATGCTAGGAGTAAAGACATGCACTACCACGCCTGGTGATCTTTGGTTTTTAATGTAAGGGGAGAGCTTGCACAGTCCCTATTACCACAAGTTATAAGGTCCAGATTCTCACACTTGGGGGAATTGCACAGTTCAGCGCATCTGGAGTGCAGTGGATGAGTCTGGAGTTCCCCTGACCCCTTTCTTCAGGGAAACTTGCAAGTGTTAAAGAGTTTGCAAGTGTGAAAGAGTTATTGTGGCCTGGGCGGTGGTGGCACACGCCTTTAATCCCAGCACTTGGGAGGCAGAGGCAGGCAAATCTCTGAGTTCGAGGCCACCCTGGTCTACAGAGTGAGTCCCAGGACAGCCAGGACTGTTACATAGAGAAACCCTGTCTCTAAAAACAACAACAACAACAACAACAACAACAACAAAAAAGAGTTATTGTTGCCGGGCGTTGGTGGCGCACGCCTTTAATCCCAGCACTCGGGAGGCAGAGGCAGGCGGATCTCTGTGAGTTCGAGGCCAGCCTGGGCCACCAAGTGAACTCCAGGAAAGGCGCAAAGCTACACAGAGAAACCCTGTCTCGAAAAACCAAAAAAAAAAAAAAAAAGATATTGTGGCCAAATAGAAATATTTTGGTGACAATGGCTATGAGGGAAGCCAGTTGGCATACTGAGCTGTGGGCCACCTGAAGCTGCCTTGAATAACTGCATGGTGCTACCCAGTCAGGGTTCCACATGAGCCAGACTAACTGGGCTGCACTAGCACCTCAGTGATGGGCGGGGGTCGACACACCACAGGGCGTGGTCAGCCAGGGCTGTTCCACCTTCACTTCCCTGAGTGGAGTGACATCCATCCCTAGAGGAGTTTGGAAAGCGTGTGACTCAGGAGGGAGATGGCACCTGGCAGGTGGCCTCACTCCTTTAAAGGACCACTCACAGCATGTAAAGCAGTCAGAGGCCCTGGACAGCTGGCCAAGCCCAGAGCATCCCTTTCTGAACAGCCTGCTTGTATGTGCTCCAGGTTCGCCGGAGTCCTGGATAGGACAGGGTCAAGCTCAGCTCTGTCAGCTGCCGCCTCTGCTGTCCTCTCACTGAGAAGTATCATCTGTGCACCTCCATTTCATGTCAGCATTGGCAGAAATGTCTCTGTGTGACTTCTGAGACAGGCCACCTTCAATGTTCTGAGACACAACAGGATTGGACACCCAAGGTCCTATGTCTGTTGTCCCAAGAGGAAGTAGAGCCATGCATAGCAGTCCCAGGAGGTGAGTGCTCTATTAAGAGCCCTCATTGAGCCTGACAGCCCAGGTTACAGTCAAGCCCTACCTTGAAAACCAAACAAACCAGAAATCCAGGAGTAGGGAAGTAGAGGCAGAAGGCTCATGAGCTCAAGGTCATCTTCCTGTACAGTGAGTTGGTGGCCAGCCTGAGCTTGTCAAGTGTGGTTGTGAACACCTGTAATCCCTTCACTCAGATGCCAGAGGCAGGAAGATCAGGAGTTCAAGGTCAGCCAGGGCTACATAGCAACTTCAAGGCCAGCCTGGGCTACACCAGACCTTGTATCAAAGACCAACAATTAAAAATTAAAAAAGGAACCGGGCGGTGGTGGTGCACGCCTTTAATCCTAACACTTGGGAGGCAGAGGTAGGCGGGTCTCAGTGAGTTTGAGGCCAGCCTGGTCTACAAAGCAAGTTCCAGGACAGCCAGGACTGTTATGCAGAGAAACCCTGTCTCAAACAACGAAACCCTGTCTCAAACAACAACAACAACAACAAAATTACAAAAGAAAGTTTAGGGGGTTCTATTCCATGGAATCTTTCTGGCTTGGGCTCCTGGTTAGCTGTCCTGTGTTAGCCCAATGCTGATCATGGTTGCTCTGGGGACAAGTGAAGTGTGCAGGTTTGCTGGCCCTGAGTCTTCTGGCAGAAGCAGAATCGGCCTGTGTCCTGAAGGGACCCCCACAGTATCAAGGGCCAAAGTGAGGACCCCCTCAGTCACTGGGGGTCCTCAGATGGCTACGAGCTCCTGCTGGATCCTGAGAGCAAAGAGGGACCTCAGAGAGGTATTCATTACTCTACAGGCTCCAGAGCTGGCAGAGGGAAGCCACTTACACCCAGCCTAGTTTTGCAAAGTCCCTTTTTCCTGGAGAAAGCAGAAAGAGGGCACTTGGGCCCTTCCTCCTCCTCCGGGTCCCCTGGCCTTCCTAGACAATGGGCTTTCCATTGTCCCAAACGCTGCACTGTCCAGCCTGCTGGACATAGCTGGGAGAAGACAGAGCTCCAATAACCTGGAAAAGGACCACTGGCCCAAGAGACTTCAGTTGCTGGGGGAAGGCCAGTCCAGGTGCTGAAGACAAGATGGGACAAAGAAACAGAAGAGATGCTCTCACTGAGACAAGGGTAGAACTTCACAGCCATTAGTTTCACAGATCAGATTCCATTCTCCCCTGTTTTGCATTTTTTTTTGACAGGGTTATCCCAGCTGGCCTTGAACTCAGAGACCAGCGATGGGCCTGCCTCTGCCTTCCAGGGGCTTGCTGGCACCACTACTCCTGGCCGTATATTTTCTCGCTGCTTGAGATTGAGTTTGTCCGTGGGGCTCTATTTTTGTGGATGAGGTAGAAATAGAATGTCTTGTTTGTTCATTTGCATGTTTGAGACAGGATCTCACTATGTTGCCCAGGCTGGCCTTCACCTCCTGGTCTTCCTGCCTCGGTGTCCCAGTGCCAGGAAGTAGGAGCTTTGAAAAGCACTTGGCTCCTGGGAACACAGCATCTGCTCAGGGAGAAGCAGGGCCACCCTGCAGAGTGGTAGCCTTTCTCACCCTGGACATAAGCAATCCAAAGCAGACAGGAGCAAGTCATCCAGCCACTTGCAGAGCGGCCCCAGGAGGAAGAGACTCCCAGCAACCTCATAAATGACAAACTCAATATGCAGAGTCCTTTCCCTGAGGGACACATCCAGATACCTAAAATCACAGTGCCAGGGTGATGTGAGTGGCAGAGGGCACACAGACCAGGGTTGCTACCTTGACATCTGGGGATGCCTTCATTTCTGTTTTTTCTGTACAAAGGACCTCTCTTCATTTCCTTTCCATTGCTGTGATTAAAACACCCTGACTGAAGGCAGCTTAGGAGACAAAAGGGTTTATATTCTGCTTCCAATTCTAAGTCCAGTCCATAAGAGACGAGAAGTCAGGACAGGAACTCAAGGCACAAGCTTGAAGGCAAGCCTGCTTGCTTTTCCATACAGTATTACTTCCAACAAAAAACTCACTCACAGCAGGGAAATTCAGCAGGAATCATGGAGAGTGCTGCCTGCCCACTCTGACTCAAGCTCATGCTTTGCTAGCTTTCTTTTACAGCTCAGGATCACCACGCCCTGTGGCGCACACCTTTAGTCCCAGCATTGGGGATGCAGAGGCAGGTGGATCACTGTGAATTCCAGGAAAGCCAGGACTACATAATGAGACAAAAACAGCAAACAAAAATTAGCCAGGGATCACCTGCCCAGAGAATGGTGCCGCCCACAGTGGGCTGGGCCCTCCTACATCAGTTAACAATCAAGACAGTTCCCCACAGACATGGCTACAGGCCATGATGCTCTGACTTCCTCATCCGAGACTCTCAGGTGACTGCAGGCTCTGTCAAACTGACCATTCAAACAGGATCTAATTCAGAGAGAGCCTCTTTCGTGCCAGGCTCGCACCCTGTCACTCACCTAGCTACTACATCCCAGTCCTACTCTTGTACTTTTAAGCTACTAAGTTTTCTTCATCGATTGAGTATTAACTAATTGACTGATTGGTTTTGAGACAGGGTCTCACTCTGTAGCCCTGGCTGATCTCTAACTCACTGTCTAGACCAGGCTCACAGAGATCCACCTGCCTCTGCCTCCTGAGTGCTGAGATTAAAGGCGTGCACTTCACACCAGGCTAGACTTTTTTTTTTTAAATGTATATGTGTGTGTGAGAGTATTGGCAGCAGAGGGATGAGCAGTCCAAGGTCATCTTTAGCTACAAATTGAGTAGCCTGGGCTACACGGGACCTTGTTTTTAAAAAAAAAAAAAACCACAGTCTCTAAGAATTTAAGGCTACACTGGTCTACATGGTGAGTTCCAGGCCAGCCAGGGCTACATAGTGAGTCCCTGTCTCAAAATAAACTAGGAAAAAGAAAGGAAAGGAATTTGGAGGAAGATTCAGGCCACTCAGGCCGAGTCCCACAGGCAGTGACTTTGGTAGCAATAGCCACCTTCCGATGACACATGTCCTCGTGCTGGAAATTCACAGCTGTGCTACCTACCTTGTGGCTGGCTCCTTGCTCTGCAACTCCCAGACTGTGTCTTCTCCCTGTGTCTGAACATGTTCCTTTTCTTTATGCCTATACCCTGATCTCTAGCTATAAGGACACCAGCTCTGTGGAATCAGGTCCCATAATAGTGACCCCATCTTACTGCATTCTGAGTCACTGTGGGTTAGGCCTCCAGTATTTGGAGACACAGTCTTCCTATAACAAAACCTTCTCATGTGCAGTGGGAGGACAATGTCATACGCAGAGTCACCCACTGGCCTCTCCTCTAGCCACCAGGGCTTGGTACCCTGTCCACATCCCAAGCTAGCAAGTGCAGAGTAGAGGGCACACGTGTGAAGATGGATGAAGCAGAGGAAGACCCTCATCACTTCCACCCAGGCCAGCCTGGACCAGCCATGAATACAGGTCCAGGCCCTTGGACCAGTCACCCAGAAGGGCAGTGCCCCCTGACCTGCGTTGGTGTGGTGAGATGACAGTTTCCCTCCCTTCCCCCAGGGAGCCCTGGATTCTTCCAACCCTGTTGATACCCGCCCCCCCTCCCCAAGGAGGATGCAGGCTTACAGCGAGGCAAGGGGACCTGGAGAAGACCCCAACCCTCCAGAGCCCCTTTGAATCCCTCCAGGGCCAGGCTTATTTGTACTTCAGAGCTAATGTCGCTAAGGTTACATTTGCCACCAGAATATGCTGATGCTCAAACAGCTCCTAATTACCCTCCAGAGGGACAAGGGGACAACGAGAGTCTAACCTGGGGTGCTGTGCCTCTCAGACTCACAAGAGCACTGGGGGTTCCAGAAAGATCGAGGAGCCTGGGCCCAGCCTCGGTTCAGCCAGAGCCCCAGATTGGCTGGAAGACCTTGGGAAAGCAGGTGCTGAAGTGATGTTTTCACCTTGACCTGCACCTGACCCCCACCCTCACATCCTCCCGGCAGGCAGAAGCTACAATGGATGCCCAAGATATGTCACCCTAGAGTCTCCTGAGGCCCTCTCCTTGTAGACAAGGATTTGTGAGTGTCTGAAATGGGCTTCATCCTTGCTGAACAGGCCTCTGAGGACGTGTGTATGTGTTTCCTGTGGAGCCGCACAAGGGCTCTGGTTGGTGGCTTTGAACAACACAGACTTAAGTTCCTCACAGTCCTGGCAGCCAGCAGTTAGCGGTGGGGTGGGCAGGGCTGTATCCCCTCCCAAAGTCCAGAGCAGACTACCTCCTACAGCTCCTGGGCTCCAGGCACTGGGTGGTGATGACCATCCCTGGTGCCCCCTCTCTCTCCCCTCTCCTCTCTGAAAGGGCACCAGCTGCTAGATTTAGGTCTGTCTGCTCAGAACCCAGGATGATACTCTTGAGAACTTCAGTGATGTTGTCTCTGCAGAGCCCCCATTGCCAAGGAAAGTTCCAGAAGCTAGGAGACAGACTTATCTTTGGGGGGAGCAGTGGGGTGCACATTCTGCTTCCTACAGCTAGGGAAGCCCTATTTATCCCAGCTCCACTAGCCTGGCTGGGCTGTGGATGGAACAAGCATGGGACTGGCCTGTCAACCCCTGTCCAGTGCTGTAGACCAGGCTCAGGGAGCAGAGAAGCTGGCCCTGTGTGGAAATGTCTGGGAGTTAAAGCAGAGACAGCCCCATACTCAAATGGATCACTAAACACTGGACTCAGGAGGACCAGAGCAAGCCCTGCAAGCTCTCCATGTCCAGCCAAGCCCCAGGGCCTTTGCGCTTCACTACCTCAAAAGCTCCCTTCCCTGTGCCCTGTTGAAGCAGGCCTCCCAAGCCCACACATCTCTTTCTATTCTTCATGTCCCTGCCACAAGCTCTGCGCCTGTAAGAGCAGGGTCCCATCTCCTCTGCCCGTTTTGCTGAGGCACCCCAGTATCTAGAGAAGGAACCAGCATGCTGGAAGGACAGAGAAATGTTTGTGAAGTGAATGAGTGTGCATGAACAGGAGGGCAAGGATCCCATCCCAGGCAGCTCTGGTCTGAGGAAGGACTTCCTTCCTGTTGGGGGTGAAGGCCTAGGACTGTTTGGGGACTCAGGGTGTCCGTTCCTGCAGAGCTGAGGTTGGCTCATTCTAGCTAGGTAAGAGCCAGGCAGCCCCCTGGGAGCATCAAGCTGCCTTCACACCTGGTGCAGGGGTCAGGCTGACCGTTTGCTGGTGTGTGCAGTGCCCAACTAGGGCCCTTTTGGTGAGAAATGTGCATTTTCGCGCAACTTGGCCCAGGAAATCCCTAGCTATTCATGTGCTAACACAGGGTCTGGTCCCCAATGGCTGCCACAAACAGGAACCAGAAGGAGAGCCTAGGAGCCTAAGGTTGGCCAGGAAGCCATCCAGGGGGTAGAGGCCTCTCTTCCACAAGCTCCTGCCCCGCAGGGAGGCCATGGTTCTCAGATCTCTGATCCCTCACACTCATTTTGGGGCCTTAGCTGTCCCAGCCAGTGTGTCCCATGGTGCTCAGGGAAGGCCCCGTCAGGTCACATGGTTTCAGCCCCAGTTTAGCTGTTGACATGGGCCAGTGGCCACACCCTCTGCGAGCCTCACTCTTCTTACCTGTAAAATAAGTCCCAGTTGTTTTTGTCTTCAGCATCAGGTTCTGAACAATGGAGGTTCGAGAAAGGACTCCCCAGGCTGCAGCTCTGTCCTGCCCACTGCCGTCAGAGCTAACTCAAAACATTCAAACGATCTGGTATCCGGAGAGAGTCTGCCCAGCTCTCTGACAAGCTGCTGATGTCTGTCATCCCAGCACTCAGGACACTGAGACAAGACATTCAGGAATCTGAGGTAATTCTCAGCTACCTAGCGAGTTGGAGGCTACCCTGGGCTACATAAGATTCTATTTCAAAAACAGAAAACAGCATAAGCGTGTCCCAAGCCACCATGGGACACACTTGTGCTAACAGGTTGCTGGGTTATGGGGCTGAGATGCTGCCCGCCTCCTGTTTTGTTTTGTTATGTTTTCCCCGGGAAGTTGTTTCTCAGCTCTTCTTTCTGGAGCCACAAGGATTCTCCCACGCTCCTGTCTCAGGGATTGTATTGCGGACGGACAGTGACCCTCCCAGTGGGCTAGACGTGGTGAGAAGCCTGGCTGGGGCTTCAGTCATGGCTGGGGGGGCTGTGCTAATGTACATAGGGGAACATGGGGGGCATAGGCAGGAGCTTCCAACATGGGGGGGGTAGGAAGGAGCTTCCAGCATGGGCACAGCCAGCAGCGAGGCCCCTGTGGCCCCTGCGGCCCCTGCATCACTCGCCCCCTTCTGTGGTCTTCTCCCCGACTAAGTGAAGCTGGTCACCTGGTCACTACCCTGTCCTGCCTTATCTGATTCTCATGGACGGTCTCCATGTTGACTCTGGACACACGGCCCACTGAGCTCACTCACTGCTTCGGCCACCTAGGTCTCATTCAGCTTGTGACTGTGAGGAGCTGAGGAGTGGACAGACCAGAATGGGGCCTGAGCTCCTGGCAGGGAACCGATGAAAGGCAACAAGAGAATGAGGCATTGTCTTAGAAGGTAGTGAGAGTCAAGGACAGAGAGAGGGGTTTCTGGGGAATGCCCCGAGTGCTCGATGTCCAGGCTGGGCCTTTAAGGCAAAGCTCCAGGAAGCCTTGCTCAGGAGGGACCCAGAAGCCAGCAGGGAGTCAGCCAGCGCTTCCAGGGTGGGCAAGCCACTCTGAGTGGAGGGCATAGCAGGCTGGGGACTGGATCAGAAAAGCTCCAAGACGGCAGTGGGGAAGGATGTTGGGGTGGCAGGAAGAGGCCAAGGGGGTGGGGGGGCCCTTGCAAGCCCCAACTCCTGCTAGAAGTGAGGCTGAGCTGCCACGCTGTCCTCGGTTATTTGGTTGGTAGAGTTTGCCCTGAGACCAGGCTGTGGGAGCAGGACCCTGAGACCAGCCTGGTTCCCTGGAAGGAGCAGGGATGAGGAATGGGAAGTGCAGGGAAGCAAGTAGGGAGAGAGGCCCCGCCAGACTCAACAAGTACCACTGGGGACATTTGACTCCCCATCCCTACACAACCCCCCACTCCATCCAAGTCTGGCCAGAGGGACCACGCTGCTTCAGCTCAGAACGGCATTTGTTTGTTTCTTTGCAATGAGCAGTTTATTTTCCAGTTTTTATCTGGCACCCACCTCCCTTGTCATGAGCTCACAAACCAAAGAAAGAACGCCAGGAATTTCCCAGCAGGACAAGGGCCCATGGACAGCCAGGCTCACAGTCAAGCATCTCCATCCGGCCCCCTCACCCCTGCCAGCCCAGCATCCGAGGCTCAGAGCCAGCAGCAGTCCCGAGGGAGGCCTTGTGGGTCCCGTTGGAGCTGATTCCCGACTCTGCCATCTACGTTTGTCTTTTCAGAGATCCTTGGGAAGATCCCAATCACAGAGCAGTCAGCCTCCAGCATGGTGGTGGCTGCCAACAAGCAGGGACCCTCACAGACATCCCCAGGCTTCAGGCCATCAGCTGAGTGCTCAGGGCCCTGGTAGGACAAGACTCAACAGGCAGAGGGATGGTGGCAGGCAGAAGCTGGGGTGTCCCTATCCCCCAGAAGAGAAGTCTTTGCACCTCAGCAGTATAATCTTGGACAAATCACTAAATCCCTCTCTTCTATGCTCTGTCCAGCTACAAAACAGTACTTAGGTAGCTTGGGGCCCCTAATTAGGCCAGCTGGCATGGTCCTGGGGGCTACAGATGAAAGGCCGATTGAAGTACAAAGCCCTGTTCCTGTGAACCATTCCCTGGCCCAGGCAGGGCTGCAAGCCCTTAAGTAGAGGAGGGAGGGTGTGCTCAGCAGTGAGAGGAGGCTGGGCCTTGGGGCCACTCACACTAGATGGGGACAGTGTCAGGCCCTGAGAGGCATCTCTGAGCTGCACTCCTGGAAGCCACCCCTTTCCTGTCTCCTCGCTCTGCCTCCTGCAGAGACTGTGGGACCACCATTGCTGACTGCAGGCAGATGCTGCCCTAGACCAGCATCTGAAGCTTTGACATATAGGCCAGGCTAACCTGAGCTGCTGTCCCCACACAGAGCCACCTCTGCCCCACTGTTCTCTGGCCCTGGTAGCCTGACCTCTGCTCCTTCCTAACTCCTGCTGTCTTTTGAAGCCAGTTTAGGATTATCCTTGGCTACATAGCAAGTTCAAGATCAGCTTGAGCTACATGAGATTCTGTTCTAAAACACCAAGAACTCAAATAACAACAAAATAATTATTTTGGAACGAGAGCTGGGAGTGGTGGGCACACACCTGTGATCCTAGCTGCTGGGTGGGGTACTGAAGCAGGAAGACTTAGAAATTGAGACCTGGGCAACAGAAAGAGAACCTTTCTTTATTAAAAAGGGAGGAAAGAAGGAAGGAAGGAAGGGAGGGAGGGAGGGAGGGAGGAAGGAAGGAAGGAAGGAAGGAAGGAAGGAAAGAAAGAAAGAAAGGAAGGAAAGAAGGAAGGAAGGAAAAGCCATGCACAGTGGTATATACCTTTAATCTCGGTATTTCTGAGGCAGAGGCAAGTGGATTTCTGTGAGTTCAAGGCTAGCCTGGTCTACCTAGTGAGTTCAAGATCAGTCAGAGCTACACAGTAAAACCCTCAAAACAAACAAACAAACAAACAAACAAACAAACAAAAAACCAAAAAGCCAAAACAAGATTAAAAAAAAGAAGGAAGGAAAAAGGAAGCCAGAGGTTACGGGGTGTGTGTGTGTGTGTGTGTGTGTGTGTGTGACAAAGCCGGGTAGTAGCATTTGATGGGGAAAGTACTTGAAAGGTGGAAACTACGCTCATCAGTGCCCAGCTCACAGAGGGCCTTCCTGGGTACACATGGGGGTCCAGCCCCAACCTTTCTTTTATTTGCCAAAACCACACAGCAAATGACTTCTCAAACAGGCCAGGGAAGCAGAAGTCCCCCCAGTGGAGCCCAGGTGGCCCTGGGGAACTGAGTTGCTCTGTCCATTCCCATCTGTCCGCCCTCAGCCACCTCCCCCTTTCCAGGAAGGGTTAGAGAGAACCTCAGAGTCTCCTGTTGGCCAGAGAAACAGTGAGACAGACTTCTGGCTTCACTCCCTTGTGACTCCGTGGGGTCTCACACCTGCCAGGCACCTGTGCAGGCCCGTGTGAAAGGCAGAGAGGGGAGGGGAGGCCTAGCTCTTTGAATCAGCACCACTCCCCTCTGCTACCCTTGGTCTTGAGGCAGCAGGCGCTGGCTTCCCACGTGGCTGACAGCAGGTGCTGGCTGCAGGGGTCTTCTCTGGAGGGGCTGTGTCTGTCTTCTCCCATCCCATCATAGTCTGGGAGACCCCAGCAGGCCCTGGCACATCTTACCTTGCAGCAAGCTGGATTTTGCCCTGGTAAGTTGGGTTCAACTTCATACAAACGCCAGAGCAGCCTACAAGCTCTGGTCTGGTGGTGTTCTCTAGAACAGAGAACTGAGAAACTAGACACTTCAAGTAAGAGGCTTCCAACCCATGTCACTCGCCACCCAGACTCGCCATAGTGCTCAGGGCACAGAACCTCAGCCAGGCCCCTCCCATGTTCTCCATTCCTCCCGCCATGCTTGGCTCCTCCCAGCCACACTGTTCTTACAGGCTAAGGTGCACTCCGTGTACTTCTGCCCCTTTGCACCTGTTCACTGTGTGCTTTCAGGAAACCAAATAGAAACTGGCCCGGGGTTGCGCTGAAGGTGGCCATTTAGGAATGAAGGTAAGCTAAGCCAAAAGGTACACGCAGATCTCCACTTGAGGGGAGCCTGCCTTGGTTTCCTCCAAAGCACGCTTGTCTCCACCCCAATCATCTGTTACCTGGGTTTTCCTGATAGTGACCAAATGACTCTCCTAAGCACTTAGCCCCAGAGTGTCTTGTGGCTGTCCCCATTAGAGAGCATAAAATAGGTGTTTGATAAGTATTTTTAGAATGCCATGGGTGAGTAGGAAAATGGAAGTTGCTGGTCCCCAAAATACAGTCTTTTGTCCCAGGACTTCGATCAGGATGGAGATGCCCCGGGCCTCAAATGTGGGTTTATTTTAAACTTGTTACCAGAATGCACAGTAACCTATTGACTTGACCTGAATTAATAAGTCAAGTCTGGTTCTTTGGGGTTAACAATTCCTGAAGTTCAACTCAGGGATAAATGGAAAAAAAAAAAAACCTTCCTGAAACCAGGCAGTGGTGGTACAGACCTTTAATCCCAGCATTCAGGAGGCAGAGGCAAGCAGATCTCTGTGAGTTCAAGATCAGCCTGGTCTACAGAGCGAGTTCTAGGACAGTCAGGGCTACACAGAGAAACCCTGTCTCAAAAAAACAAATAAATAAATAAAAAATAAATCCCCTTCCTATCTGCCCCCCCCCCCCCCCCCCCCCCCCCCGCCTTCCACATCCAACACCAACCCAGAGAGTGCAGCCCAGCATTGGGCCCCTCTGAGACCGGCTGTGCCCAGCTTGTCTGTAATGCAGGCAGCACAGCCTTCCAGATGCTCCTGGAAAGACCGCCACTTCAAACACCCCGTTCTGCCCAGTGCCCGCAAGCCTCCGTGTATTTCAAAGGCACAGCCACTGGAACTTTCCCTGTAATCATTAGGCCCCAGCTTGCCTTTAATGGACCATTAAGGGGGATGTGATAAAGAACACTCCTGATCATTACCTTGTTCTGAAGGCCCTGGAGTCCACCTGGAGGGGCCCGCAGGGCGGCCACCTGAAGTGCCAGTTCTCACTGGGATGACACCGGAAGGAGCCAGGACCCTGTCCAGCAGTAGCCCTGGCCTGTAGTGGAGGCCATGGCCATGAGGGTGGGATAGCCTACCCAAGAGTCACTTTCTGCATGGCAATACTGACTTCCACTCTGCCAGCTACCTACTTGGTGTGAGCACTCACTCCGTCAGGCACGTTGCCTCGCTGGGTCTCCTTTCTCAACCGTGGGCAGGAATAACAGATCAGCCTGCAGCTCTGCTCCGAAGCACAGGCAAAGTGCACACAGGTAAAACACCAAAAGAAACACTCATCTGAACCATGATCCCCCAAAATTAGTGTCTGTATGGAACCTCAGAATGTCACCTTTGGAAGCCGGGCTTAGTGGCTCATGCTTGTGGTCCAACACTTGTGAGGCTGAGGCAGATGAATTTGGTTCATATTACGATGTCTAGAAAGCAAAGAAAGGACAGGAAAGAGGTCTGGGATAATGTGTTCCCAAGGATCCACTCCAGTGACCTTCCTCCTCCAGCTAGGTCCCATCTCCTAAAAGTTCCAGAGCCTTCTAAAATAACAACACCGTTGGGGATTCCATGTTAAAAATGTGAACCTGCAGGGTGGTGGTGGCGCACACCTTTAATCCCAGCACTCAGGAGACAGAGGCAAGCTGATCTCTGTGAGTTCAAGGCCAGCCTGGTCTACAAAGTGAGTTTCAGGACAGCCAGGGCTACACAGAGAAACCCTGTCTCAAAAAACAAAACAAACACAACAACAACAAAAAAGTGAGCCTGTGGGTAGCATATCAGATACAAATGATCCCAGTGTTCACTGTAACTTCCTCCTGGGACAGGAGAAGTGATAAACTGGCTCTGTTTACAACACAAGTTCTGTGTGCGTGTGTGTGTGTGTGTGTGTGTGTGTGTGTGTGTGTGTATTGATTGTGCACATGCATGCATTCATAAGTGAAGACCAGATGTCAATGTCACATGTCATCTTCTATTACTCTTCACTTTATTTTTGTTTCTTAAGGTTTATGTGTTTTTATTTTATATGTATGAGTGTGTGCCTGCATGTAAGTCTGTACACCATGTATACACAGCAGTACCAGCAGAGACCAGAAGAGGGCATCAGATTCCCTGGAACTGGAGTTACAGACCAGTGAGAGACCCTGTCAGTCTCAGAAAGAGACCCTGTCTCTCACTGAACCTGGACCTCACTGATTCAGCTTTGCTGGTTATCCAGTGAGCCCCAGGGATTCCCCCTGTATCCACCTCCCCTGGGCTCCAGTGTATGCCATCATGCCCAGCTTCTTACATGGGTACAAGGGGTTCCAAACTGCGAAAACCATCTCCCAGTACCAAGGTGGGTATCTAGAGCTAAGTTTGAGGGAGGCAGGCCATGTAGCAAGAGATCAGAAAAACTGCAAATACCCCAAAAGATTTGGCCATGAAATCAAAGCAAAGTGGAGGTCATGGCAAGGTCTGATCAATGCCACTGAGCGTGCTCACCACCTCCCCCACTGCAGATGCAGTCACAGGCCCCTCCCAAGACTCCTTTGGGTAGGGGAGGAATGAGCAGCAAAGTCAGGGCTCAGTCTGCTGGGCAAAGAGGTAATATTGGTCGTCGGCCCATCTTGTCCTTCAGAAAGGAGAGCTGAGGTCCTTAGCAGACCCCCAGCTGGAGCTGTCCTCAGATGTCAGGGCTGGGGAAACAAGTGGTCTAGAGATTGGAGAGGCCACAGGCGACGCCCGCAGAGCTTTAGGCAGCTGAAGAGTGGCCTGTTCCCGCAAAGGTCACTGGTCTGGAATTCCTCTGCTGCGCCTTTGCCACCGAGGGCCATGAAAGTCCTCATTCTTCCTCTCCCGGGAGTGCAGCAATACTTAAAGTTGCCCTCTCTCCCTCCTCTCTCTCCTTTTTCTTTTAAACTTTGTGTGTGTGTGTGTGTGTGTGTGTGTGTGTGTGTGTGTGTGTGTGTGTGGTGCCTGCATGTAGGTCTATGCCTTCAGAAGGCATCTGATCCCTTGGAGTTACAGACAGCTGTGAACTGGTATGGGGATTCCTATGAGTGTCCCTCCCCACATCCCTGCCTTGATGGGTGCTGAGGAAACCAGGGGTCTGCCAGGAGGAAAGAGACTTTATGCCAGCTGGCTTCCTGCCTCAGTACTTTGTATCTGCTCTAGACAGGTCTTGGTGGACAGTGGGGTCCCTAGTCATCTACTCAACAGGCACTACAAGGGCCAGCCAGCCCTGGGCTGAGCCAGGGCCATCAGATGAAGAGGGCTTACCCTGCCATGGGGGGCCTCACAGATCAATGAGGAGGCAGGAATGTCACCAAAGGTCACCTGTCCACAGTGGACACCTGACGCAAGAACAGAGGAGCACTTAAGATAATAGCCTTCAAGGGCCTGAAGGAGTCATGGGGGTTCCTCTATAAGGGGCCTGCTTGTGAGATGGTCAGTCATCTCCCAGCATCTCTGAGGTGTTGAGGGCCAAGAAGCAAGATCTCCTGCTCTCTGCCATGTACCCTAGTCCTGCAGGCTCACTAGCTTCTGGATAGTTTCCTGTCTGTGACTCCTGGGATTACAGACAGCCACCACCATGTCTGTCTCCATGCGGGACCTGGGCATCGGAATCGGGTCCTCAATACTTGTGTGGTAGCCATCACTCCAGTTCTGTCTGTCTGTCTGTCTGCTGCTTGTTCGTTTCTTCTTCGCCCCCTTCCAGCCCCAGGCCTGCATGTATAAAACTAAGGTTACACTCGGGCTTCGGCTGTCCCAGCCAAGTGTCCAGTGTGGACCTCCTGTGGACATCTCTATCACTGAGTGTCAGAGGCAGAATCAGGAGCTACATGAGCTGCAGAGCCCTTGGGGGATGTTACCATGGGGACTTTGGTGGCTCTAGGGGTACCCCTCCTCGTTCCTTGATGTCCAGAGATGAGACTGTACCTTCCACCCAGCTGGCAGGCAGACTCTCTGACCATGTGATGGTGGGGGGCTGTGTTGCATCTGTCTGTCTGTCTCCTCACTACCCTTCTGCTTCTCTGATTCTCAAATGGTCCCTTAATTGGCCATTTGTCCCCTAAATTAGGGGTGATTAGGATCAACCCTCAAGCAGTATTTCAGATGGTGGCCAAGGGGTCTGAAGTTCCTCACTGGAGTCCCAGGGCTCCTCTGACTTGGTCACAAAAAGGTCAGTCCTCTGGCCTGGCATGGATGTCTGGATGACCTCTGACCTCAGCTTGTAAACCTGACTCTGGAGACTGAGACTGGAGGGACTCAGGACAGTGGCTCACTGGACCGTGCCAGGGCATGCATGCAATGGTCCTCCTGTGCCTCCTCCATGGCCTGGGCTCTGTAGGGTGCAGCCCCAGCAGAGGCGACACAGAGACCCTGGGCCCAGAACACTCCTCCTGTCTACTTCTGGGAGCTGGGCAAGCCTGCCAATGCCTCTACAATGGGGTCAACTATAGCCTCCACATGCCATAGTAGGGTCATAGGGACAGCTACACCAAGCTCCTTGCAGGCAGACAGGCAAGCAGCTGGGTCTCCCAGTCTCCAGGCCAGGCTTGATGTCGACAGTTATCAACCTATGGGTCACGACCCCCTGGCGTCGCATGCATATCAGATATTTACATTACAATTCGTAACAGTAGCAAAATTACAGTTATGAAGTAGCAATGAAATAATTCTATGATTGAGGGTCACCACAGCATGAGGAACTGTATTCAAGGGTCGCAGCACTAGGAAAGCTGAGAACCACTGCTCTACGGAGGTTTATCAGGTTTAATTGGCCCAGGAACTTCCTAGGGCTTCCATTATCTATCCACCCTCATCCTGGAACTGAAAGGTTGTGAGAATGTGTGTGTGTGCATGTATACGCATGTGCCTGCGCTTCTCTGGACAGTCTGCACCTGCATGCATACACACAGGTGGGCGAGATCCCACACATCTGTCCAGGCAGGCAGGCCTTGTACAGCTGTGCAGGTTGTGGCCTGCGCAAGGACTCCTGGCTTCTGGCCAGTGTTCCGCTGCTTGACATGCCGTGTGCCCAGCACGGGCCGCTTTCCTTCCCCCCACCGCACAGATGCGGTGGCAGTGGGCAAGACTTCAGAGCTGCCAACTCTCCCCTTTGTGCCAACCATGCTCAAAGGCCTGTGCTGGCTCTCCTCCCAAGCTCCCCACACCTGTCTCTCTAGCTCTTTTATCAGCTAGGGTGAGTTTGGGGCTGTCAGCTCTCAGTGTGTCCCCACCAGAGACAGGCAGGGCCAGACAGTGGTGTCACACAGATAGAATTCACGGTGTCTCCAGTCCCCTGGGTCATGTGACCCACTGAGCTGGCTATGGATGAACACCCAACTTGAGGTTCTTTGAACACCTACAACTAGCAGGCCCTGTTATCCCAGCTCCTGGGGAAACTGAGGCAGGAGGATGGAACATTTAAGGCCTATCTGTGCTCCAGAATGAGTTCAAGGTTAGCCTGGGCTACTTAATAAGACTACCTCAAAATAAAATGGAAAGAGGGATGTGGATTAGCTCAGTGGTATAGAGCCTTGGGTTTGACTCCCAGCAGTGAAAACAAACAATAAATAAAATAAATCAACAAATGCCTCCTGAAATCATCCTAGGAGGGAGGCATGTCACAGGCTCTGTCCCCTGGAGCATCCCCACAGCTTTTTCTTGTGGAATTGCCCAGAGAAGACCACAGCACTTGGTTCCGGGCTCTGCAGGGCCCTGGTGGGTTGGCCTTGCTTCAGCCTCAGTTCCCCACAGGAAACTCGAGACCTTTCTCCCGACGACAGATAGGCCTCCTGTGTTGCTTAAACTTCCAGCAGCCACAACACAGTAGGTGCATGGCAGAACCTGAGGCTGTGATCCCCGTGGGACAGAAGGTGCCAGTCTCACATGGTGTTGGTGCCCAGTGCTGGTGGGTAGGCAGGTGTCAACCAACATCCACTCTGTTACTGTCCAGGGCCACACCCAGCACCGGCTCTACAGAGGCTGGCCCCTCTGATGGCTGCCTCTGAAATGTAACTCCACTGGTGACCTCTGACCCATTCAGAGACTGAGACCACCTTCAGTTTAGGTCCCCAACCCAGGGGCTTGAGGCCATCACCTTGTGGAATGCCACACCTCAGAAAAGTAGCAGCCCCCTATGAATTGGCCCTTAGTGTCCCCAGCTGCCACCACCTCTGGGCAGCTTCTGGGCCTCTGAACCTTCTTGAGGGTGTGGCTCTGTGTCCTGGTGCCAGCTGGCCTCAAAGTGCCTTAGAATCGGCCTGTAGCATCCAGGAAGGACAGTGCAGTCCCTCACCCAGGACAACCTCAGAGCCTCAGTGGCCCAGCCATTTGGCACCAGAGGTCAGGACAAGCATGGCTACTGTCCTGGACTGCTCGGAGCAAAGTGCCCAGGAAAGAGGCCCCACTCCTTGGACTCAGGCCTCCAGGTGTGACCAGGGACCATAAACACCATTCTTCAGTTGTTTGGAGGTGGGAATTAGAGGCCAGTTGTCAAGCCATAGCCCTGCACAGCTTGGGGATGGTCTCCAATCATTAACATCCCAGTGGAAAAGCCTGGCCCACCCCTCTGTGCTCATGGGCCCCACCCTCGGTGCTCACCTAGCAGCTGGGACACTGAGAAGTACCTACAGAGTACAAGGCAATAGCACACAGGAGACTCTGGGTCATCGTAAAGCAGATGCCCACAGGACACTGGCACCCAACACCAGGAAGAGCCTGGTCAGCCCACAGCCCCCACTCTATGCCCTTCCTGACCCCAGCCTGGCCTCCCTGCCCCAGGGAACCTTCCTTCTGCCCCTTCACTGCCTGCTTTGTAGTTTAACAGCCCAGACACACCTCTCTAGAGGGCTGCCTTTCATCTTTGCACTGTCTCTCTCTCTCTTTGTGTGTGTGTGTGTGTGTGCATGTGTGTGTGTGTGTGTGCGTGTGTGCATATTTTGCCCTTTCCTCCTCCATCATATCTCTCAGATTCACTCATAGGTGTAAGAATTATTCCTGTTTCTTGACTATATAATATTCCACAGCACTATTGTCTATTTCTCTCTGTCACTTCTAGGAACTCATTTGGGGTCCCAGTCATGAGGAAAATGTCTATGGCGGCAGTCAGAACCAGTCACCCTTCAGCTGTACCTCACAAAACAAAATTAGGGCTGGGGACATGGCTCAGTTGAGTTCAATGCCAGAACCCACACAGAAATGCCAGGTGTGATGGCACACACTTGCAACCCCAGCTTTGAAGAGGCAGAGGCAGGAGGATGCCTAGGGTTCTCTGCTAGGCAGCCTGGCATTAGTTCAGTGAAAGACCCTGTCTTAGGGAGTTGACAGTGTTCCTCGGGATGACACCCAGGGTCTTTCTCTGATTTCCACCTGCATACATACCTTAAAAAGAAAAAGAAGCCGGGTGTGGTAGCAACATGCCTTTAATCCTAGCACGAGGGAGGCAGAGGCAGGCAGATCTCTGAGCTGGAGGACAGTCCAGTCTACAGAATGAGTTCCAAGACAGACAGGACTACATAGAGAAACCATGTCGCAAAAACAAACAAACAAACAAAAACCAAATAAATAAAAATAACTGATTAAAGAAAAAGACAGGAGGCGTTTGTATACACACACAGATTAACACAGGATTCCTCTGTGAGCCCTGGGGTGTGCAGCCACTGAGAAAAGCAACTGTCACCAAAACTGTGTTAGCCACGGGCTACAAAACGCTGTGGAGAGAGGAAGGTGTTCCTGTGTACTGACAGCTAGTGACTGCTCCACGGGGTCTGTGCTTTGCCCCACATTACAAGTATGCTACAGTGTGCCTCAGCCCCTGTGCGATGGTCCACGGTCTCTCCAGCTGCTGTGGTCTGGCTCCTGTGACTCTGGGTCACTCCAGCCCACAGTCTGTTGTCTTGTCATGTAATCCATGCTGGCGTCACACTAGCAGCAATCCTCCTGCTTTGGCCTATCAAATGCTGGGATAACAGGCGGCCAGATTATCTGGGCAGATCTGCTGACATTCTTACCACTCTCTGCTGGCCAAGCTCCCTTCTCTCCAGCCGTCCACTACAACCTGAATTCCTTCACCCCACGAATACTTACTGAGCACCTGCAATGCCTGAGCACCTGGCTAGGTGCTAGAGAGCAGCTGGAGGGTTGGGGAAAGAGGTCACTGCCTGCCCTGTGAGGGGCTAGTGGAAGAGGGAGCTACAAGGAGAAGATAAACACACAAATAAAAGGGTCATGCTGCACCGTGGTGGGGTTGCAAGCTGGGCACTCTGGTGATTGTGCTCACCACACTCAACCCTTTGGCAAGCCTCCAGTTATCCAGGCATGACCACCATGATTCCCCGCCTATTACCTATCCATCAACTGTGGAGTTGTGCAGTGCACTACCTCTGCCTTAACATAGCTGGCCTTGCAGCAGGGCTTCTCTGCAACCCTGGCCCCTTTATCTCACAGGGACCAGCTGCAAGCTTAGCCTTCCCAGTAGCCCCTGTGGTAAAATAAGCCAGTGGGGTGGAGACAGCTCAGCGGTTAAGAATACTTGCTGATTACAGAGGACCCAAGTTCTGTTTCCAGCACCCATGTTCTGAAGCCTACAAGTTTCTGCAACTCCAGCTCCGGGGGCTCTGACGCCCTCTTCTGGCCTCTGTGGGTACTGCACCAATATGCTCATAGCCCTTCCTACATCATTAAAAATTTATAATTTTTTAAAATTAAAGATAAAAGAAGCCTGCTGGGCAGTGGTAGCACACACCTTTAATCCCAGCACTTGGGAGGCAGAGGTAGTTGGATCTCTGTGAGTTCTAGGACAGCCTGGTCTGCGGAGTGAGTTCCAGGACAGCCAGAGCTACACAAAGAAACTCTGTATCAAACAAGCAAATAAACAAACAAATAAATACAAATAATAAATAAATACAAATAATAAATAAGAAAATAAGAAAACAAATAATAAATAATAAAATTTTTAAAAAGCCGTTGGCTGTAGGAGAGAAAGGTAGTGCTTAACCTCTCCTGGGCCCTCTCGTGGCTGGCTAGGGGACAGAACTAACCAGTAACAGCACCTAGGCCTGGCATGGTGGTGCACATACTTTAATCCCACCAGCACTGAGGAGTTAGAGGCAGGTGGATCTCTGGGAGTTTGAGGCCAATCTGGTCTACACACTGAGTTTCAGGCCAGCCAGGGTTACATAGTGAGACATTGAGTCAAAAAAAAAAAAAAAAAAAAAAAAGAACAGAGAAGAAGGAAAAAGAAAAAAGAAAGAAAAGAAAAAAATGAGGATCTCTCCATCACGCCTAGAACGACTGAGTGAAAAGACCTAGAAGAGACCCAGGCAGCTTCTGGGTCTGAGGAAGTCCTGGCCAGTCCTGACCTGCTGTGTGTCCTCTACATACCCGTCAGTTCCCCACCAGCTGGACCACAGGTGGTAACCCCAATTTGTTCCCCACCCATTAACAGCCCGAACCGGGAGCAGAACTCTGGCAGATTTGGGAGCTGACACCCCTATTCTTATTCAATTCCACCCCGCCTCCCTCCACCCCACAGTGTCACCGGCAAACATCTGTTCCGTGAATCAAAGCACTGGGGATTCGCCAGGTTTGCCGGGTCCCTGAGAATCTCATGAGCCCTTTGGAGACGTCAAGCTGGAGCTGCGAAAAGTTAAAAGGCTCCTCAGCAGGCACAAAGTAGCCCGAAAGTGGCTCCATGAGGTCACAGCCCGGGCTGCTGAGGAACGGAGCTGAGACTCGGATTCCACTCCAGGGCAGCAGCGCCTCTGACCCTCGAAGGAAAACACCAGGATGGTTCCGGCCGGAGAAGCCTGACTGGAAGGCCATTGTGCAGGGACCTAGGGCTTTGTTTAGGAGGAAGGTGACATTCAGGGACGTGTGAGACAGTGCTGTCCATGTGCCTTTGACCACTGGAGCTGCACTGACGTCCCCGAATGTGGCTACTCAGTGCTGACTGATGGAGTCACTCAACCACGTCACGGCCTCCTTTGTCTGTGGCCATGGGTCACTTTGAAAATATCATTTGTAAGTTTCACAGCTTCCGGGCTGTGACGAGGAGAGCAGTCCGTTCACTATGGGGAATGTGAGAGAAGAGATGGGAAACAAGACAAGAGGGAACCAGCTCCCCATTCCCCCAACATAGCTGCAGACTCCCTCAGAGCCAGAATATTCATCCTGTAGCAGAGCCCTTTACCGAAGGGTTTGTTGTCTGCTCTGAACTGGGTTCCAATGAACATTTTTGCACTTTTTTTTTTTTTTTGAGATGTGTTATGGTCGTTTCTGTCTTTAAGTCTGAGCACCTGAAAACCTTGTGCACAGCCCTGAGCCTGGAGAACAAGGTATGGCCTTTCTCCTCCCAGAGCCTGCAGTTTTGGGCTCTTCTCTTTTCAGATGAATGAGGCTCACAGGCTTCTGTTGGGTCCCATCTTGGTCCTGGTGGGAACTGAAGATGGACCCTTAACACAGGACGTTGGAGTGGGGATAACGGACATGTTAGTAGGCCCTGGAAAAAGGCAGCCGTGCCGGGGGTCTCCAGTGTATCCCCTGTCAAACCTCTTTGGTGAGCCAGGTCAGCTGACAGGTAAGAGGAAGCCGTGCCCTTCACTCTAGCTCTTTTAACCACAAAGGGACACTCCTTCGTGCTCGGCTGGAGAGGCTTCGCAGGTGGACCCGAGGAGGAACCCAGTGCTTCACAGAAGACAGGAGCTGCCACAGAGGATGGGAACCTCCGCTGCCTGTGAGAGACTCACCATCCTGTTTGCCTCTGGTGAATTTCTCCAGGGGAGGGAGAGTTGGGGACACCTTGCTCCACTTTCCTACAGGCCTCCCCTACAGAAAGCCCAGGATCCCATCACAGATGAGATTGTAATGTGCTGGAGACAGACAGGGTCAGGCCAACAAGGGACCAGGTTCAGGGAGCCATGGTGGTAGTCACTTAGTGAGGGTCCTTTGTAGAGGGACTCTCAGAGTCCAGCCTCCTAGGGCCTGTCAGCTCCCTCCAAGATGTTCCTTACTATGGGACCCTCAGACTGCACACAGGGAGTTCTCTACTGACGTCCACACTCTGGGGACCCACTGCCCGCCACTTCTTCCTCAGAGCAATGGGGAAAGCACCTGGAAGGGAGGGAGGGAGGAACACTGACTGGTAGCGCTTACGCCAGGCTGAGTGGTGGTCCCCAGGATGTGTCCTTCCAGTCCCCACAAAGGACCTTTCTGCAGGGAGTGAAACAAACAACTTCAAACAGGCTGGGTGAGGTGGCATGCACCTTCAATCCCTGCACTTGGGAAACGGAGGCAGGTGAATCTCTGTGAGTTTGAGGCCAGCCAGAAGTACACAGTGAGACCTTGTCTCCAACACCCCCCCCCCCCACACACACAGGGCCACATTCTTGCTGGGTGTAGGGCTAAACTCAAAAACATATAGCCAATAGCAAATCAGGGAGAGCTGGGAAGAAAGCAAACAGAGACCACTTGGAGATGAAGGCCAAGGCCAAGTGAGGCTCCTCTGAACTGAGGGGGACCTGGAGCCAGCAAGGCTGAGGAAACAGGTAAGCCTGCCCATATCCATTCTTTATTTTATTTTAAATATATTTTAGATTTATGCTTATTTTACTTTATGTGTATGAATGTTTTGGCTGCATGCATCACTATATACATACCTATTGGACCCCCTAGAACTGGAATTATAGACAGTTGCAAGCTGTCATGTGGGTGTTGGGAATCAAACCCTGGTCCTCTGGAAGAGTAGCCAGTGTTCTTAATGGCTGAGCATCTCTCCAGCCTTCATCCCATTTATTATCATCATCATCATCATCATCATCATCATCATTATTATTTTATTTTGTTTGAGACAAGGTCTCCTGTAGCCCAGGCTGGCCTTGAACTCCCTATGTAGGAGTTCAATGACGTTGAACTCCTGGTCCTCCTGCCTCTACCTCTCGAGTGCTGGGATGACAGGCGTACACCCCCACACCTGGCTCCTGCTCATGCCTTGATCTCTGGCTTCCAGCCTTGGGTGCTATGAGGGGTCAATCTCTATGAAAGTCATTGTTAGTCAGTGGTTATTTGCCCCCCACTCTTGAAGGGGTTCATAGAGGCCAGTGGCCTTGTGTTTGGATTCCAGCCCTGCTGCTTGCAAACTGACCAGTGTGGGGAAATCATCCCCTCATGGTTGGAACGAGCATCAGCCGTCACTCCAGAAGGGCTGCCAGGTGACCAGTGTCCTAAAATGGCTGTGGCCATTTTCACAGATGCTGATCATTGCTGGGCAGGAGCTTCTGGAATAGGAAAGATGCCTTGCTGCCCTTCAGGAGGGTCTTCAGTGTGAGCTCTGGCAAGTCATTGGAGGCTTCTGGGGGTCTTCAGATGCTACCAACTGTGTTTGTGGTCATAGTCATTCACAGCAAACCCAGCACCAGATAGGGGAAGAGCAGGACCCAGACCAGCACTGTATCCCTGGAGATGTCACATAAACACATTCAAAGCCACCAGGCCCCAGTTCAAGAGGACCAGAGACTGTAACTCCAAGTGTTTCATGAGGAAGCATCCAGAAGGATCCCTTAAAACAAACAGAAGGCGTGGGAATCAGGAACTGAAAATGGAGAGCTTGCTCTGTCCACAGGGATGTATTTCTACCCCAGTGACTCCACCCACCTTGCTGGGCTCCCAGGAGCATCACCAGCAAGAGTTCCACTGGCAGACAGCAGGAGACTGAGCCATATTAAATTAGGGCCACACAGGCCCCAGCTCACTGGCATCCTGGGCGCTGGACCTCAGGAGAGCAACCTCCCAGCTGTGGCTAGGATTGCACTTCATCCCCATCTAAATGACTGACAGCCAGCGCAGCCCAGAGGAACACAACCTAAGGGGACACAGAAGAAGGAGCAGAGGAGGCGAAGCCCTTTCTCTGTCCATCTGGCTACCAGATGCCCCTTTCACCTCCCCTGGGCTGTGGAAAGATACCCTGCACAACCTGAGTTGGGCATTTGCTCTCACACCCTGGCCTGCCCTTGATGGGAAGCCAGGAACCAGATCAAAATGAACCAAGCCCACTTGGTGGTGATGGGAGCCCTTAGTGGTGAATCCAGGGATAGCTGGTGGGTGCCGTGAGTCCCTACACCAGCTTAGCTCAGTCAGAGTTGCCTGTGGTGGATCTGCCTTCCTGCTCTGTGGGCCTAGCCTCCTGTAGTCAGGGGCGGACACCCACATTCTCAGACATCCTCTGCAGCAGTGTCTTCTTGCATTTCCTAGGTGGGGAAGTCGGGTCAAGGGCCATTCCCAAGACACCCAGGGAGTCCTCCCATCAGATTTTTGAAGGTATGATTTAAGATAAAAGGGACCCTCTGACAAGTTTCCTGGTGACACCTACTTCTACCATGAGATAGGCACAGGAATCCTTAGGCCACACCTGGGAAACAGATGACTGGGCACATTCTGTGTAGTGTGTCTCAACAATGAAAAAGAAACAAAACAAACAAACAAAAAAAACAGGTTCTAAATTAACACACCTTTAAAATTCAGAAGCCCACTCTGTAAAATTTAGAAATTCCACCACAAATTCCACCTTCCATCCTGATATGAAGGACAAAACTATTTGTGTGTGTGTGTGTGTGTGTGTGTGTGTGTCTGTGTGTCTGTCCATGCCATGGTGCATGTGTGAAGGTCGGAAGACAACCTGCGGGAACTGATTCTCTTCTTTCACCATGTAGGCCCCAGGCAGTGAACTCAGGCTTTAGGTAAGCACCTTTATCTGCGAAGTCATCTTGTAGGCCCCTCAGAGCACAATTCTAAGAGGTTTTTGTTTGCTTGTTTGTTGTTTTGCTTTGTTTGTTTGTTTGTTTTTTAGTTTCTCAAGACAAGGTCTGTCTATGTAGC
Organism: Peromyscus nudipes; assembly: GCA_902168325.1. Taxonomy (NCBI): domain Eukaryota; kingdom Metazoa; phylum Chordata; class Mammalia; order Rodentia; family Cricetidae; genus Peromyscus; species Peromyscus nudipes. Next base: position 16,503 of record CABHPH010142037.1, on the reverse strand, counting down.
CCTGGCTGTCCTGGATCTCGCTCTGTAGACCAGGCTGAACTGGAACTCACAGAGATCCACCTGCCTCTGCCTCCTGAATCCTGGGATTAAAGGTATTCGTCACCACCACCACCCGGCTAGTTTTGAGAGTTTTAATAAGTATTATCCCCACATTCAAGATATGGAACATTCTAGTGACCTACAACCACCTTTTCCCCCATTAGTGGTCAGTCTCCTCCCTTGACTATGGACTGGTTTTCTGTCTTGTCTTTTCCTAAGCTTGACGCTGAATTTTAAAAGAAATAATGAAGCCAGCTATGACAGTTTAGGCCTGTAATCTCAGCACATGATAAACTGAGGCAGGAGGATTGCCTCAAAATCACAGCCAGCCTAGGCTTCATAGCTATTTCCGGGATGGCCAGGGCTACATAGAGAGACCTTGTCTTAAAACAATAACAACAACAATAAATAAGGAACTAGATGAATAAATAAATAAATAACAGGACACTAAGCTGGGAGGGAGGTTTTGTGGGGGTTCCAGAGGGAGTTGAAGGGAGGTAGTGGCAGATGGACATGATGAACACAACTGTATGGAACTGGGGCTGGAGGGATGGCCCAGTGGTTAAGAATGTGTACTGCTCTGCCAGAGGGCCCGAGGTCCCTTTCCAGCACCCACACTGGGCAGCCACAACCAGCTCCAAAGGCATATCACACCTCCGGCCTTTCTGGGCATCTGCGTTTAGTAGCACATTCCAACACACACAGACAGACACACACACACATAATTTTAAAAAATAGTAAAGAACTTTCAAAGAATAAAAAAAATGCTGGGTTTTTTTTTCTTCCCCAAATCAACAGACCCCAAGCCAAGTCCTTCTGGCCCTCCTGGCACCTGTGTTGGCCCTAAGAAAACAGCAGAGATCACAGGAGTCCTGCTCACTGATGCCCATACCACTCACTCAGTGAGATGTCAGTCTAGAAACACAGTCTTAGCACCACACAGGGCACTGGAAATTCTGGGGACCAGATCTGCGTCCAGAAGCTACAGAAAGCGGGCACTCCCTTCTCTCTCACCTGGACAGTCTGTAAGGTGGCAACAGCGCCCCCTGCTGGAAAAAATAGCTCTTTTTTCCCCCATTCTCCTTTTTACTCTCTGGGGTACCCGCCAAAACCTAGGAATGGTTATCCAGATCGCCAGGGCACACCCCACCCCATTCGCTGTCTCTGTAAGCCTCAGTTTCCTTCAGGACTCACCCCTCACTTTCAGATCATTGCTGAACTATGAAAGTCCAGTTATAACTGACTCTCATTCTCTGTGTGAACAACCCAGGCTCTTGTTCTGTATATGAAGAAAGGTCTGAACACTCTATGCTCATTCTTCCATACGACCCACAAGACAAGCCCAGAAGCAGGCTGATGGCAGCTAGTCCAGAGTTCATCATGTGGCCAGCTGTGGATCTGCTTTCACCCCCCAAGCCCTGAGACAGGCCACCCTGCCTGTCACACACAAGGCTCCACCTTCACCTCTCATTGATGTCAACACTGTCGCTTTTCAGAGTCCGATTTCTCATCTATTCACAGGTGGGAGTAAAACCCACACCACGGGAAAGAACGTTCTTATGGGGGCCACCGAACCCTACAGACTCTGAGCACTCCATTACCAACATTGCCAACTCTTCCAGGTATCTCTGAGAAGGGAGCCGAATGGAGTGGGATACTATCACCCATATCCCACCCTCCAGCCCAATTTAGGGGATTCCTCAGTGAAACCTCTGCCAACCTCCCCGACACCCCACATTTATCACGGACATTAAAACGAAAGCGGCAGGAGAAGCAATTAAGATTAATAGTCTGCGCTGTCGATTGAGAATCACAAGGGGGAAGTAATTAGATTTTACAGGAGGCACCGCTCTCTAAACCAAGCCTCACAGCATGGGAGTCCCCGGTCCAGAGACCCTTCGATGATGTCTTTTTGTAAAGGCTTTCCTGGTGACATTCTCCCAGCGCTCCGTCATTAACGCCAGTCACTGATGGCGTCTGAATGTGGCGTGTTCCTCATTGAGATTCATCAGACCTGCCATCTCTCTGCTGTCCCGCCCCTGCAGACAGACCTCCCATCACTACGGAGCGAGGCCAGTACCTCTTTCCCCAAACCAGCCTCCCGGGGGCCCCACACCCAGGAGTTGGGGGATTGAAGGCATAATGAGAGAGGATAAGGGCTGAGCCAAAGCCCCCTGCGAAGACCCTTTCTTCCAGGCCGGGGAATTCTCTGCAGGCTGCCTCCTTTCTTTGCACTAGAGGCTCATGGAGAGCCCCCTATTCTCCTCCCACCTGACCCGTCGCCAGCAGCGTCCACCGTTGCTCCTAGCTGGCCCCCTCCTCACCGGCAGGCAGCTGTCCCGGGCGCGCAGACTCAGGGGCCTGATCACCGACACAAGAGGGGTCCCACGACCTGTCCTGCCTCTGCATGTTGACTAGCCCACCCTCCTCGAAAGTCGGAGCCCCAGTGACGCTCGCCTTGTGGAGACCACGCGCGAGGCTGGCAGAGGACGCGCAGAGCGCGACTGGCAGCACAGTAGAGGGCGAAACTGGGGCTGAAGCGCCACCTAGTGCGTTCCACGACGTCTCACTGTACAGGGCAAATATCCAGGAAAAGGGGACCTAGGTCTGGGACCGGGAGAACGTGGAAGGGTCGGATCTGAGACGGCAAGCTAAGGGAAAGGGCCCAAGACTCGAACTGGGGCCCAAGGAGGCAGAGCTCTACGCGCTTTGCAGTCTCTAGTGACCGTTCCAAGCGCATCCCTCTGAGAGCCCAGGGCCGGGAGACTTCAGTAATTAGTAGTAAAATTAAAACAGTCTATTCAATAAACACCAGGACGCTACACACTGAGCACTTGCTCCCCGCGACGGGGTCGCGAACGGGAGTGGGGGCTCCTCCTCCTGCAGATCTGGCCGACCTGGGCGGGGTCACTGGGCTGGGCCTGGGTGGGTGCGTGCGGGGGGCGGAGACTTGATGCAATTAGGAGGAGAAATGCTCTGATGCCACGGTCACCTACCCGCGGGCCCGCGGGACGAAACGTATATAAGGCAGCGTGCCCAGAGCCACAGAGCCGTCGGAGCAGCAGCTCTGCGCGCCCCGCGCCGCAAGCGCTCGGCTGCCTTGTTGGCTACTGCTGCTCTGTGCCTGCCATTCGCGTCCCCACTGCATCGCAGTCTCCGCGCCACCTTTATAGCCGAGCCTCACGACCTCTCCCGAGGTGCCATGTGGAGAACGCAGAACGGACGTGCGGTGGCCCGAGCCCTGGTCCTGGCCACTCTGTGGTTGGCCGTGGCTGGGCGTCCCCTGGTTCGGCGATCCCTGGCTCTGTCTGATGAAGAGCCACTCATTCTCTACGGCTGGGGCAAGAGCACCCGCCTGCAGCACCTGTACGCCTCTGGTCCCCACATCTCCAGCTGCTTCCTGAATATCCGGAATGACGGCTCCGTGGACTGCGAGGACGAACAAAATGAACGAAGTGAGTGTCTGCCAGCGCGTCCCCTCGGGTCCCTTACGTCCCCAGGAGCTCGCGGGCGTGCTACCAAAGCCTTAATTTTAACCCTGGACTCGGACTGGGTCTGGGGAGGGGCGAAGCAGTGTGGCTCCGCCGTTACCCACGTGTTGCTGGGTCCCGGCTGCAGCTTCTTCCTTCTCTTGCCCGCAGGTTTACTAGAGTTCCGCGCGGTCGCTCTGAAGACGATTGCCATCAAGGACGTCAGCAGCGTGCGGTACCTCTGCATGAGCGCTGACGGCAAGATACGGGGGCTGGTGAGTGCCCCCCACGCGGCGGGATGCTTGAGGCCGCGCTGGGTCCCTGTTGGTTGGGTCTTTTCAAACTTCGAGGGCGAGGTAGCTAGTGCTAGTGAAGCTAATGTTACTCTCCCCCACCAACCCCCTCGGGGAAAGTGATGGCCCCAGGCTGTAGCGGGGGAATGAGGAGGCCAGCGGAGCATGTCTAATCCTCCCAAAGGCTGGCTCGGCTGGCTGCTGAGTCCCATTCAGCTTACGGGCCCCTTTGATATTGACCAGGAAAAATCCACCTCCGCCCTTTTCATCTCCAGTCTTTGCGTGTGTGGTCCTCGATTTCCTTTCTCTCCCTCAAGTAAAAGAAAAAGAAGAAGAAAGGAAGCGTCTTTTTCAGTCAACTTCTATGTCCTAGGTACACGGAGTGATGTAGGACTAGGGTACTTTAGAACGTCCTTGAGGGGCTCACCTGCTCGGGAGCTGGGGGAATGGGGGTGGGGAGGGCTGGCCAGGTCCAGGTAACCCATGAATCCGGGAGGCTGGAAGTATGAATGCTAGTGCTCTGTGGGAACAAAGACTGCGCGTTCAAAGAAGCCTTCAGCCGTCCCTCTGGCAGTACAAGAGGAGGCCGTGTGAGGTCCCTTCGCCAAGGCCTCCCATCCAGCCCTGGGCTCCTGGGAGGAGCAGGGACTCAGGGTAGGAGGTCCCCTGTGGGGAACGATGGCTACCGGGCTCAAAGTTTTTGTTGTTCTTTAAGAGTCTCAAAATTGTTTTGTGGCTCTGAGGTCGATTTATCTACACGAAAAGACCACAAAGAAAAGAAAGGGGTCTGCAGAGAAGGGAGGGGTCTGCAGAGGAACCGGTTTACAAAGTAGAGGGTCCGATGCCTGTCTGAAAGCTGATACCGCAGGCCTGGACCAATCTCCCACCAGTGTCTTCCTGAGATATTTATTTGTGGCGAGGGTGCTGGGAGGGAGGTTCGACCCCCATTCTACCCTAATCAAAATGGGGTGGGGAGGCCCATGGGAGCTTTGTCCCTCAATCCCAGTGCTGCCCCAGATCTATTGGGCATAGTCCATCCAAATTCTCCCCGACCTCTCTTTTTAAATAGAAGCCCTACTATCTATATCATTCCTATATACAGAAAGGGTGTATAAAAAAATCCCTAAAAAATTTCTCCAAGAGAAATACATCCTGTGCTTATCTACATTTCACATTTTTCAGGGAACATGGCCCCTGCTGCCTGGCGGCTCTGTCTCCGTGCCATCAGCCAGGGCAGGAGCCAGTGGGTTCTTGGAATTAGCCTGTTATCAGAGCCTTATCTGCCACGGCTCTTCTACCTGCAGTTCAGCGACCTCGGCAGGCTCAGGAGCAACAGCTTGTGTTTACTGAACCATCCAGGCTCCCCAGAGGGATGTGGCACCAGTTTGGGAGACTGACACTGGTCCCTCAATCCTGGGGACTAGGACCAGGGACAGCTTCCTGCAGCACACATTTCCGGCCACCCACAGGGTCCGGGCTTGATCCTAGGTGTGGGGGAGGGGCTGCGGATTATCAGGCAGATCCTGGCAGGCTGCCTGTGAGGGGGTCTTCTGGACTCACAATGGTAGGAGACTCAACCACCTCAGCATTAGAAAAGCTTCCTGTGCTGCAGGTCTAGACAGGAACTCTCGCTTTATCCCCGGGGCCTCAGACAAAGCTGCAGTTACTAACCACCCCCCCCCCCAAAAAAAAAAAAAAAAAAAAAAAAACTAAACTGGGAACAGAGTTTGCAAAGCTGACAAATAACGACCAGACTTTAATGTCAGTAGTTAAAAGCCAGGGAGACTTGCACCCTGCCAGTGGCTGCATGAGTGTTGCTCAGCCTAAGACTGGGATGGATAATTGGTACACACCTGCCAGCTCAACCCTCCGGAAGTTGAGGTAGGAGGATTGCTGTGAGGTTAAGACCCAGTCTCAAAACATACCAGGTCTGGAGAATGGAGCTCAGCTGGTGGGGTGGTTGCCTAGCATGCTCGAAACCCTGGCCTCAATTGAGCACTACATAATTCGAGCACAATAGTGCTCAGTAGTCATCCCAACACTTGGGAAGTGAAGGCAGGAGGATCGGGAGTTCAAGGTCAGCCTAGGGGATGTGAGACATTCAAAACAGAAATCCAGGCCTGGTGTGGTTATGGATGCCTTTAATCCCTGAACGCAGGAGGCAGAAGCAGGTGAATCTTTGAGTTCACCTAGTCTACATAATGAATTCCAGGCCAGCCAGGGCTACCTGTAGTAAGACTCTGTCTCAAGAGAAAGTGCTGGAATACTTCTGGAGTGAGCTAACAGGGACAGTCTCGTGTAACCTGGGCTGGCCTTGAACTGACCACTTGCCTCTGCCTCCCAAGTCATGGGCTGAGAGGTGAGCACCACCTTGCTTGACTTTCTATGTGTTTAAGGCAGTTGATAGGAAAGCACACTGGTGGCGGCGGCGGCGGCGGGGCCGGGACACCACCTCAGTGCTCATGCTCACAGCTGCTTGTTTCTGTCTCCAAAGATTCATTACTCGGCCGAAGACTGCACCTTCACGGAGGAACTGGACTGTTTAGGCTACAACCAGTACAAATCCCCGAAGCACCACCTCCATATCATCCTCATCAGGTCCAAATACAGGCAACAGCTCCAGAACAAAGCACCCTCAAAATTTATCCCCATGTTCCCCCGGTCCTTCCTGGAAGCCAGGAACCAGCTGGAGTCTAAACTGTTTTCTCTGCCCCTGGATCCCGACAGCATGGATCCGTTCGGGATGGTGGAGGACATGGAGATGAAGAGTCCCAGCTTCCAGAAGTGACGCAGTTCTCACAGGATGAAGAAAACCCCAGTGTCCCACGAACTTCCCCTTTAGGAAGATGCGCTAGAGGCTGTACATATTCTAAGTCTCACATTGACCATGTGTGGTTTTAGTGGCTAGACTTGAACCTAAATTGACCACCTGCCTGGCTGCCATCCGAGCTGACTTAGTGTGGCTGCCGACCTGTGGCTAGGTTACTCCAGTTCTGTTTGAATACCTCTACTAATGGGGAACTCACTCCTGTGAAACATTCTTATTTTTGAGCCAAATCTATGTAATTTGGACATTTCCAGCAGGGCAGCCAGAAGGTGTGTGAAGTCATTTAAAATCCATGTGCAGGAGGTGGGCTCTGAAGTGTGGTTGACTGACTGGACCTTGTGGGGTCTCAACTTGCCCCCAAGTGCCCCTGGCTAGAACTGACAGGGGTCACAAACTTGGAACAAAGGGCAGCCAGGAAAACCTTGGGAGCCTTGCAGGGTGGTTTGGGGATTAAGAATTCCAGCTGACCACTTAATTGCCCTTTCCCCCACTTCTAGATGTCAGATGGAAGTGACCCTCAGCCAGGCTCAGGTGTGGATTCAGCTGAGTGGGTAGTAAAGCTGCCATTTGTGCCCCAGCAGCTTAACTTGGTCACGTGCCTCCAGATTTCCAGGGCCTGGATCTGCCCACATCACTCCCCTCCTCAGAGCTCACCTGGGCTCTCTGAGCCCAGAGCACGGAGCTCATGGGCTATCCACTTGTGCCCTCCTGCCCCCAGCTCCTGGCTCTTACCCCTGGTCACCAAGCATTGTGTGGATCAGTGTGACCTCCGCTGCCTGTGTCAACCTGCACCCCTCATTTGCAAATGAACAAGATTAGGAAGTCCTAAATTTTCCAGCGACTGCAGGGGGGATGTGGAGCCCTTTCCACAGCACTTACTTGGCAGCGTGATATTTATAAGTAATTTATTTTGTATACATCTCTTATTTTCTTACTTTATTTATGCCCCAGATCGTATTTATGTACGTGACATTTGTTTACTACATTAAAAAGGAGTTGGTTTGTATCAGAAGTGTTCTGTTCCAAGTGGGATACAAATGAGGCATTAAAGAGGCACAGGTGGGGCGACAGCCCTGTCTAGACAGGGGGCCTGGTGCCTTTGTTGGCAATGGGTGGCTCCGTTTCTGGCTTCTCGGACCCCTCATACCCAACCACCAGATCAGGCCAGGACAATACAATATCATAAGTCAGAAAGCCTCACCATTGGCTTTTGTTATTGGGGGACACACTGGCTGGTGGCATGGGGGAGGCTTGTTGAAAAATTACCTCCCCTTTTATTTTTTGGTCTTTATGGGACAAAGTTTCTCTATTATACAGCTCTGGCTATCCTGGGACTCATAAGTAGATCAGGCTGGACTCGAACTCACAGAAATCCACCTGCCTTTGTCTCCCTAGTACTGGAATTAGAGGCGTGTGCCACCATACCCAGCTACTATATACATTATATATATGTTTATATGTCTTGGAGAGTGAGGATGTCACCAGAATCCTGATTCTTTATGTTCAGTATCAAGGGCAGAGGGAACCTGGCATTATGCCTGGGTCCTGATGACTGTCCTGTCTGCAGGTGCTATTAACAAATGGATCAAGGAAGCAGGGCAGGATGATGATGGAGACAGCCATATGGCCATGTGCACTCAGGTGGCAGGTTCAAGAACAGTGAGAGAGTCAATTCTGATTG
>CABHPH010142036.1:0-45225 GCA_902168325.1 Peromyscus nudipes | reverse complement strand
GGATTAGGTGAGACTATATTCTTTATATATATTTTAACTGAGTTTTTCCTTATATAAATTGAATACATTATAGCACAATTAATTTATTTCTTTAATTGACTTGTTTACCTTTTCCCCTAATTGATCCTTTGAGCTATCAATTTCCTGAGGCAATGACAAAGTAAAATAGCACTTACCTGGATTTTCTATACTGTATTAAGTATGAGCAATTAGTCTGCATGAGCGTTAATAGTTTAAATCTAAAATTAGACTTAGCTCAGCTTACCTTCAATGCTTAGTCTTTTGGGGGGATGGAGATGGGGGGGGCGTTGAGACAGGATTTTTCTATGTAACAGTCCTGGCTGTCCTGGAACTCACTCTGTAGACCAGGCTGGCCTTGAACTCAGAGATCTACCTGCCTCTGCCTCCTGAGTGCTAGGATTAAAGGTGTGCACCACCACTGCCGGCTGCTTAGTCTATGATGATGACGACGATGATGATGATGATGATGATGATTTTAAAATTTACTTATTTTTAGGGTGTGCGTGTGTCAGAGAAGAGCATTCAGGAGCTGGTTCTCTCCACCCTCACCTCTCAGGTGGCAAGCTTGCATAGCAAACACACGGTTACCTCTGTTGTTCCCGGAGCCATCTGGCTCCCCAGTGCTTGGTCTTATTGTACTTGGACTGGCATGTCCAGACTTGAGTTCCTTAATCATTTTCCTGCAGTATTTCAGTAGCAGCACATCATTGTGACATCAAGGGCATCTACATGTTTTAAATTATTGCCACAGCTGAAATGATAGCGTCCCACTTCTTTTTTTAATACTGAGGTTGGATGTCATTCCCTAAAATAGTTATGAATGATGCCTATTGATATTATGCTATAGTGCAGTGTATTTCTGTATAAAAGGCTCTTGGTTTAGAAGAAGAAAAGTTTATATTTAAGAGTTTATTAGTAAACTCCTTGTTGCTAAACTACATTTTAATCTTAGGTGTTAAGTGTATGAAATTAAATAGATTGTGTAATAAAGAAGAAAAAGAAGTAGACACTATCATTGTTAAATATTTAGAATATTGCTATATCTCAGTGCGAATAGAATTATTTCTAAAAAATTTAGAAGATATTTTATTTTGTGTTTGAGTGTTTTGTCTGTGTGTGTATGTCTATGTACCACTTGCATGTGTGGTACCCACAGAAGCCAGAAGAGCGTGTTGGATCTCTGCAATTAGAGTTCCAGATGGTTATGAGCTGCCACGTCATTGATGTGCCTTGAATCTTGGTCCTCTGCAAGAGCAGCCAGTACTGTTTAACTCCTGAGCCGTGTCTCCAGCCCTTAGAATTTATATATGTGTGTGTGTGTGTGTGTGTGTGTGTGTGTGTGTGTGTGTATGAAGCTGTATCTAAATCTAAATATAGTTTATTTTCTCAAACCTTTGACTTTGCTCTCGGGACTTGTGGCAGGTGAACTGTGTGTCACCCTCCTAAACTCTTTAGTTTTAGAAATCCTCCTTAGGGTTTGGTTCCTTAGCATGTCTCACTGTATTTCCGTAAAGCTTGTGTAGCTCCCTCCGTTGGAGTTTGTAGACTCTTATGCCCGTGCTTTATACTTTGTGATTCTGTGTCTTATGTCACAGAGGACATAATCTTATTGAAAGCAGGAACTATGCCTAGTCATTATTGTCCTTTGTATATCTTTTTATATAAAACATAGCTGATGATAAAATTCCTCACTATTATAGATACTGATTTTGTTTAGTATTACGTATGTATTTGATTAAGTTGGGTTTGCTTCAGTCAGAATTTGATTATGATAGTGTACTAATAACTTGAGAAATTTTAAATCTTTTGGTAAAGAAATAAATAAGAAAGCTTAGAAGGAATGCAGTGAGCATTTTTCATTGGCATTTTTTGGGAATACTTGAGTGAGTTTATTCTTATTTAATTAATTTATATATTTATTTTTGTGACAGGTCTCTCTATGTAGCCCTGTCTGTCCTGGAACTCTATGGAGACCAGGCTGGCCTTGAACTCACAGAGATCCATCTGCCTCTGATTACCTGAGTGCTGAGATTAAAGGTGTGTGCAACTGTGCCCAGCTATTTAAATTTAACTGACACACACAAAAAACATTAAAATTGTACATATTAATGGGCAATGCTATTCATTATTTATTTATTTATTGTTGAGACAGGTTCTCACTATGTAGCCCTGGCTGTCCTGAAACTTGCTATGTACACCAGGCTGATCATGAACTCACAGAGATCACTTGCCTCTGCCTCCCAAGTGCTCTGATTAAAGAAGGTCATGGATGGGCCAGCATGCCTTGTAATAAGATATTTTTTTTGGTACATGTATCTATTGTGTGACATTTAAATCAAATAACTTGCATGCTCAAACATTTATTATCTTTGTAGTGAAAACATTCAAATTCCTTTTTTTTTTTTTTAAATTAAGGAGCTTGTATAGCCTAGAGTAGCTTAAAATTTGCTGGGTAGCTAAGGATGACCTTGAATTTTTGATCATGCCACCACCTGAGTGCAGGGATCATGTCCCTGTGCCTGGTTTTAGCCCCTGTCATGCTGCAGATTGAGCCCAGAACTTTGTGCATGTCAGACAAGCACTCTACCAACCAAACCATATCCCCGGCCTTTGGAGTTCTATCTTTGGAGTCTTTAAAGTTTCCTCTACAGTGTTGTCATACATTGTCCCCCACTGTGTGACAGACAGCAGAACCTCTTGCTCCTGTCTTACTGTGACTTAGCTCTCCTTCGTCAGCTTCTCCCTGTCCTCCCTTCCCTGTGGTTCTTCCCAGCCTGTAGTTGCCAGACTGTTCTCCACTCGGAAAGCTGAGCTTGTTAATGCTCCGGAAGAGCGAGTATGTGATCCCCGCCTTTCTCTTCCTGACTTACTTTGCTTAGCTTGATCCCTAGTTCCAGTGATGGCATTTCTTGTCCCACTGTATGGACGAGCACATTTTCTTCATTCATGTGTCAGTCAGTGGGGACTTAGGGGTCTTTCTGATTTGTGGCAACTGAATTGTGGCAGAAAGCAATAGAGTGCAAATAGCTCTTGAACATACTGATTTCATGTCCTTTGGCTGTCCACCAAGGAGCGGGACTGCTGGGCTGTGTGGTAGTTCTGCTTTCACGATTTTAATGCTTTTTTTGCATTTCACTTATATGTCTGTGGGTGTATATAATGTATGTGCATGTGTGTGGATATACGAGCACACATAGGGATATCAGAGGACAACTCCTAGGTTCTGGGGATTGAACTCAGGTCATCAGGCTTGGCAACAAGCACTTGCTGAGCCATCTTGCCAGCCCTATTTTTTAATTTTTTGGGAAATTCCATATTGGTTTCCATTATTCACTTACTAATTACCCTTTAAATCATGTTCAAAACTGTCACCAAAGTGACCTTGCTTTAGAATTGCTTGTGGGATGTTAGTGTAAGAGAGTACACACTCACCTCTCTCATCTCAGGCCTTTGAATCCTGCTTTTTTTCTCTTGAGTCTGCCAGATGCTACAGGGAAATAAGATTTAACTTGTTTTAAAAAAAATTAGAAACTTCTTATTGATAAAAAATTTACCTGATTTTGTTTTTTATCTCCCTACAGAAAACCATAGGCAAAATCGCCACATGTTTAGAATTGCGAAGCGCAGCATTACAGGTAAGTAGAGGTGTTCTTACCTTTCTATCGTGATTGTTCTGCTGAATTAGTAGACAGTCATGCCTAAGGCTGTATCGTCACAGGAGAGTTTCCCAGTCAGGGGACTTCATCAGTAACATGCATACTTACATGATTCAGTTTATATTTTGTAAACTATAGAAATCAAAGCTATAACTTTAATTTTTTTTGTATTACATTTAGCCTGAATGTTCTGGGAATACAAAACAAACAAAACCCAGTTTGGAACTTTTCATTTTCTACCTTGAAAGTAAGAAATAGATTTTGAATCATTTTGGATGTTTGGTTTTTACCACTTAAGAGACATAGGGTATGGTGAAATCTTTGTAGTAAAAAGATGTAATGTGCATATTTTAAATTTAGTCCACACAGTCCCAAGAAGAGTTTAAACTGGAGGACCTGAAGAAGCTAGAACCAAGTAAGTTTTATCTTCTGGTACTCTTGTGATCTCTTTTAGGAAAATAATTCATTGTAGCTGTTAACACTATTTAGCATAGATGATGATTTTCTCCTACTATCTAATTATGTAGCATCTTTTTAGTCCTTCTTAAATTCCTGCAATATTTGAAGTAGTTATAATTTGGTGTAAATATCTATTAGCCTTTGTTTTGGTGACTTTAATAAGACTAGTTCTTTGACAAACATTTACCGCAGACGCTAAGGAAGATATAAACTATAGTCAGTGGTGCCATTCAGTTTACATGGCAGGAAAACTATAGCCCCCTGTGAACCATGCCATGAAATACTTCCTTATTGTATCTATTTTTTTTCTCTTCCTCTAAAACTTTTTTTGTTTTGTTTTGTTTTGTTTTTCGAGACAGGGTTTCTCTGTGTAGCTTTGCGCCTTTCCTGGAGCTCACTTGGTAGCCCAGGCTGGCCTGGAACTCACAGAGATCCGCCTGCCTCTGCCTTCCGAGTGTTGGGATTAAAGGCGTGCGCCACCACGCCCGGCTCCTCTAAAACTTTTTGAAGTAAATAATTTCTTCAAACATTTTGGTGGTTAAGATGCTGCCTGAAAGGCCACTACCACTTTTTTCTTTCTGCTTTGCTGGTTCAGGTGAACGTTCTCTTTCTTGAAATGTCTGCAGTATGGGCAGAGGTGAATATGACTGAGTAAACCTTAGCCAATACCAGTGAGGCAGGATTGCATGGCTTAACACGCTTTTGTAAACAGGGAAGAACAGCTTTCAGATCCATCTGTTAAGGCAGATTCTCAGTAGGGAATCATAAAACCATGGCATCGTAGACTAGAAAGAATCATGGCTGTGTGGTCACATTCTCTCACTTTATAGTGGAAGAAGGAGATGAAATACTCAGCCCTGTTTCACTGCAGTCCTTAGTAGCTGGCAGGGCTTGAATCAGGGGAGCAGAGTTCACATTAGTACAGTACTTTGGGTGTCTCCACACCTTGGGTGAAAGGTGAAAGAAAGAACTGAAGAGATTGTTCATGTCAGCTTCATACGCTGCTAATTCCCAGCTCACAGCAAGTCTGAGAGAGGCAGACGGAAGTGACCAAGGAAGTGGAAATGTCTCGTAATGGAAGGACCAGGGCAAGAAGAGGTTTGCAGGGTCTGTGCTAAACAGGATCAGGTTTCTTTTGTTTAGTTTGGGTTGGTAGAGAGAAGCAACAAGACCCAGGAACACAGATCTGCTGTGACTTTTCCATGATTGTTAGATGGTCATATTTCATCTCTTCAGAGTAAGATCCTTCTCATATGGCAAGAATTATGATAAACTGTGTCATTTTAATAGTTTTGGCACTTTACGTGATACAGACCATAACCTTTTTGTTACAAGAACTGTGATTTTATATTTCTAAGTAGTTCTTACCTGTTCTCAGTGAATATAGGAATGCCAATCAAATAATGTAAACATTTTTAATTTTTTCTGACCACACTTTCTAATTCATAGAACTTTTACAGTTTCTTTAAAAAGCATTAACAAATACTTTATATAAGTTTTTTATTGGTAGCTTCATTTAATGTTATTTAGATTCCATAAAATTCACTAATTTAAAGTGTATAGTTATTACTTTTTATTGTCTTGACAGTGCACCATTGCCACAGTCAATTTTAGGATATTTTCATCACCCTAGAAAGAAACCCTGTATCCACTAGCATCACTCATTTTCCTTATCCAATTCTGACCCTCTCCAGTTACTAGCTCTAGGCAAACACTAATTTAATTTGTCTATAGATTTGCCGATTCTGAACATTTTACACAAATGGAATCATATATAGTCTTCCATGACTGGCTATCTATAAGGTATTTTGTAAAAAGCCCATGATGGCTTTAATTTAAAGATTCTGACTCTGAGGCTGGTGTTCTCAGTGGTGGAGCGCATACCGGCGGCGTGTGTGAGGCATCCCCAGGACCATGAGGAAACACAAAGGAACGCAGCAAGGGCCCGGCTGTAATCCTGATGGCTGGTGTTCGCGGCTAAGAAAATCCTTTGTTTCTTTTCTTTTTTTTCTTTCTTTCTTTTTTTTTTTTTCTTTCTTAAATGATAAAAGAAGAAGTAGGATTTCGGCCTCTTACAATTGCCATTTTCAGTTAGGATTTTTGGTTTTTGTTTGCTTCAAACAGAATTGAAGAATCCTACAGAAGGCTGGGGCTGGGGCTTACAGGAACAGGCCCTGGCTTAGTTCTCTAGCGTTGCAGGAGGGGCAAAGGGAAGAAGGGCAGAGTAGGAAGGGAGTCTTTTTTTTTTTTTTTTTTTTTTTTTTTTCCCTCCCATGAAAGTGGTATGTTGCTACAAGAACACATGTTGGTATTTCCATGTGTGTCATTTTTGAGAGCATGAACTGCAAGGATATGGAAGATCCATTCTCTATGAGTAAGAGAGGCAGACTGATTCTCAGTAGGAGAGGACACTGAGGGGGTCAGGGTGGTATAAGTACATCAAACTGAATGGTCCTCAGCTGCTGGAGCGAGATGGTAAAACACTTTTAAAAAAGTGAGGCCCAGAGATAGCAAGTAAAGACACTTGCCACCAAGCCTGACTACCTGAGTTCAATCCCACATAGTGGAAGGAAAGAGCCTACTCCCAAAAGCTGTCCATTGACCTCCACATTGCGTGCACACAAAATACATAAATGTAACAAGAGAGAAAACAGTGAGGCCTGGCTGATGGAAGCAGGTCAGTGGGGGCATTCCTGGGGTTGGTGTGTACATAGGAGTGCATGTGCCTTCAGAAGTCACAACAGGGCCTCATCCCCGGAACTGAAGTTAGAGATGGTTGTGAGCCACCCTCAGTGGGTGCTTGGAACTGAACTGTGGTTCTCTCAAAGAGAGAGATACATGCTCTAAACACTGAGGCATCTCTCCACCCTCAAGGATTTCCTTTCCAAAGCACTGATACCTGAAAAAAGAAGTTTACAAGAAGCAAAGTATTTGCAGCTGTGGTGTCTTAGGGTTTTTACTGCTGTGAAGAGACACCATGAACATAGCAACTCTTAGAAATTAAAACATTTGATTAGGATGGCTTGCTTACAGTTTCAGATGTTCAGTCCATTATCATCATGGCAGGGAGCATGGTGGCATGCAGGCAGAAGTGTGCTGGAGGAGTAGCTGAGAGTCCTACATCTTGTGGGCAACAGGAAGTCCACTGAGACACTGGGCGGTATCCTGAGCCTCAAAGCCCGCCCCCACTCCAAGAAAGCCATACCTCCTAATAGTGCCACTCTGTATGAGATTATGGGAATTGATTACATACAAACTACCACATTCCACTCCTTGGCCCCCATCAGCTTGTAACAATATCATAATGCAAAATACAATTAGTCCAACTTCAAATGTTCCCATACTCTATCACAGTTAACAATGTTTTAAAGTTCAAAGTCTCTTCTGAGATTTATGCAGTCTCGTAACTGTAATCCCCTATAAAATCAAAATCAAAAAACAGATCACATACTTCCAACATATAATGGCACAGGATAATGTTACCATTCCAAAATGTAGGGAAGGGAGCATAGTGAAGAAACACTGGACCAAAGCAAGAACAAAAACCAGTTGGGAAAACTGCAAACTCTGTATCTCCATGTCTGATGTCAAAAACTCTTCAAATCTCCCACTCCTTTCAGATATGTTGACTGCAACTCACTTCTTTCTGTTGGGCTGGTTCCACTCCCTGTTAGCAGCTTTCCTCAGCAGGTATTTCATGACTGGCATCTCTAACATCTTGGGGTCTCCAAGGTAATCCAGGCTTCTCCTTCACAGCTTCATGAAATGGCCTCTCTAGGCCTCCATTCAGGGATGCCCCTGACACATACCTGGCCTCAACAGCTTTCCTTAGTCATGAGGCAAATTCCATAGTCTGTTTCTTCTATCCTTAACTCTAAATCCAGAAACACATGGCCAAAGCTGCCAAGTTCTGCTGCTTGCTGGGGCTGGAACATGGGCCCCTTGTTCAATCATATCTTCTCCAGTTTTCTGTTTTTGATTGTTACCTTCACTGCCTAAGCTTAGCTGTCCTGAAACTGAATCTCTAGACCAGGCTGGCCTCAAACTCACAGATCCACCAGCTGCTACCTTCCCAGTAATGGGATTAAAGGCATGTACCACCACATCACCACACCAGGCTCTAAACTTTTCTTTAATTCTTTTTCAGAAGTTGGAAACTTAGCGGGGTGGAATCTTGCCCTGAGGTCACCACTTCCTCTCTTCCATTTCTTAATCTATTTATCTCCTTGAACACAACACTTCATTCCTTTTCTCCTCAAATTTTACATTTTCTTGATCCTTTTCATTATAAATCTTCATTATAGTTACCACCAATAACCACATAACAGAGTCTATATTGGGCTGTTTTGAGATTCCCTCTACCAAGGGAATTAATCCAAAACTCTTCACTTTAGCCTCAGACAGACTTTTCAGACAAAGGCAAAAGGCAGCCACTTTCTTCACCACATATCACAGGAATGATCTCTAGGCAACATACTAAAATTCTTCTCCTCTGAAACCTCTTGAGTGAGCTCCCAACAGTTCAAATAACTCCTAGCACCTCTGTCTTCCATGGCCACTAAGCAGTGCTTAAAGCATTCCACTACCTTCATAACCCAAAGTGTCAAAGTCCAAATTCCTCCAAACAAAAGCACAGTCAGACCTATCACAGCAATGCCTCAGTCCCTTGTAGCGCCTGCACTACTACCCATTCACCATGTCCGAGCGAGGGGCTGAGGATTAAAACAGAGACAAGACAGCGGGTCATTGGTCTCAGTAGAATGCCCTTTATTGAAGGAGGAAAGAAGCCTTAAATACAGGCATACAGCACAGTGGGAGAACCCTGGAGGGCAGAAGTTCGCTACAGATGTTTTACATTTTTGCATCCTAGCTGTTTACACCAATATGCAGGATACACAAACAAGGAACCTCTGGTAAGCTCTTTAGGAGGAAGGAAACCCACAGGGAATCAGCATAGGGAGGACTTCTGATCAAGGTCAGCAAGCAAGCAAGGCAACAGCTACCCAAGGAACAGGGATCAGGGCCCAACAGTCCCTGGTACCAACTTCTGTCTTAGTTAGGTTTTTTATTGCTATAAAGAGTCACCGTGACCACGGCAACTCTTTTATTTTTTTATTTTTTATTTTATTTTTTTTGGTTTTTCGAGACAGAGTTTCTCTGTGTAGCTTTGCACCTTTCCTGGAGCTCACTTGGTAGCCCAGGCCGACCTCGAACTCACAGAGATCCGCCTGCCTCTGCCTCCCGAGTGCTGGGATTAAAGGCGTGTGCCACCAACGCCCAGCATGGCAACTCTTTTTAATAAAGACATTTAATTGGAGTGGCTTGCTTATAATTGAGAGTACAGTTATCATTATAGTGGGGAACATGGCAGTATGCAGGCAGACACGGTGCTGGAGAAGTAGCTGGCTGAGAGTCCTACATCTTGGAAGCAACAGGAAGTTGACTGTCACACTGAGGGAAGCTTGAGCAGAAGAGGCTTCAAAGCCTGCCCCTACAATGACACACTTCCTCCAACAAGGCCACACCTACTCCAACAAAGCCATACCTCCTAATAGTGCCACTTCCTTTGGAGTCCATTTTCTTTCAAACCACCACATATAGTAACACATACCTGTAATCATTCCACTCTGAAGGTGGAGGCAGGAGGATTCTGAATTCAAGTCTAGCCTCAACTATGTAGTGAGTTTAAGGCCAGCCTGGGCTACATTAGACCCTATGTCCTCTCATTTTCCTAAGGGAAAATATTCTTTATAACTAATGTAGCTTTCAACTTCTTTCACATATTTTAAGGGTTGACTATTTCTCCTTTTATTATTATAAAATATGGTTTCTGTGTCTTATCTAGTTTACCACAATACTATGTGAATGATTGATTGCTGTTTACTGAGTTAACGGTCTACTGTGATCACAAAGTCCAGAAGGGATGTTATTATGTTTTGAAAAGACAGAACTGTCTGTGAGACAAGAAACACTCAGATTCTAGTCAGTCACAACAGAAAACTGTGGTGAATATTAATTCCCACATAACAGTGCAGGTTTCTACTTACTCTCTTTTTAAGCATTCATTCCTAAAAACAAAGAAATAAGAAAAAGAAAGGCATTTATAAAGTACAGATACTTGAAGCTGAACGTGGCTGTGTTCAACTCTTTAAACTTCCCCTGCATTCTCATGTGTTTTCTGTAATTTTAGTTCCCCCAGTAGTCTGTGGAGGAAGTGGCATTCCCGTTTTAGGATTGGGAAAACTGAGTAATGTACATTCCTTTAGCATAGTTATGTGTATTTGTCATTGGAATTATAGGGCTGACATTTTATTTAAACCTACTTTGGTCTTCTGATACTTTTCTTGCTCGTCAACTTTCTATTATCTGAAGAAATCAAACCCAAACTGGATGTGGTGGGACATTCCTGTTCAAGAGGCTGAGGTGGGAAGATTGCCATAAGTCACATAGTGAATTCTAGGCCCGGTTGGGATATAGAGTGAAACTTGTCTCAAAAAAAGGCAAGCCCCCACAAAAGCTCTACTTCCTTCTCTGAGTCTTTCTTGCTTCTGCTTCTCCAATACTGGAAAGTTCCAACTCTGGAGTGGCCATGGGTGATGCCTCTATCCTGGGTCACAGCTCCCATGTTTTCTGACAAAAGGTCAGTTTTGAATACTGACTGACCCTGTGGACTCCAGCTACTCCACTGTCTCTCTGTTCATTTACACAGCTTTCTGTGTGTCCGTCCTAACAGTAGCCACATTTACACATTAGCTTGTCTACTTGTTGGCATCTGTGATCTGCTTTTCTTGTGTTTGGTCCACGGTCCCAGTGGGAGTTTTGGATAAGTATATACCTCAGACCTCCCACAGCCATTACAGGTGTTTGAAGACTTCATTGAGGATAAGCTCTACTATGTGTAGATCTGCAGAATGTTAATATATGTAATAGGATTTTATCCGAAGAGGGGCATCAGAAGAATAAGCTTTCAGCTGCAAACCCTTCCAGTTGGATGCTGTTGAGGGACATCGTCTCAAAAGACAGTGAAGCAGGATGTGTTGCTCTTCTACTTCCTCTGTGATGCCATTGCTTAGCTTCTCACATTTGTGTGTTATCTGGTCTATTGGTTGACATGTTTGTTGTCTGTTTTTCTTGAGTTTGGTTTAAGAACCGTTTAGTTGTTGGTCATCATAGTATATCCTAAGAGTCTAAAACATTGTGGTCACTAAGTACACTGTCACTGAGACAAAGGGAGATGGTGGAAGGGTGAAGGCAAGAGCTAAAGAGAGAGAGTACAACCAGGAGAACTGTGGCTGAGCACACATGTGAGAAACTGGATATAAAATTGAGAGTCATTGGAACATGACATGCAATTGCAACCTGTGCCCTCTGGATACCCTCTTTAGGCTATTTGCTATGTACCAATATGCCCTGCCTCTTTCAGCTCTAACCTATAGGACTTCTAAATTAAAGGCTGAGTGTATTGAGCACTAAGTTACAGGAGCCTTTTGTGTTGCCCATTTCATGCTGTGGATTCACTTTCGTGTAATTTGCAGCTTGTTACCGGGGACCCATAAGGCTGGAAGTAAAACACTAAATTACATAATTAGAGTACTCTGGCAGACACAGCAGCATTACAGAGTATCTCTCTCTAAGCTTACATGCCCAAAGGGAGCTGTGGGAGTAACCACAGTCAGGACACAGGCACCATGTTGTCTGGACACTTCTCTTGAGGATACACTGTACTGTGTCCAGATCTATTAGTGTATAGACATAAGCAGTAAATTTCATCATAAAGGAGTGTGAGATGTGTAATTGCTAACACAAAGCATATCAGTTTGGTGACATCCAGGAGAAAACTCAAGACAGAATAAGATATGCTCCTGGATCTCTCTAATTGTCACCTTTAATGTCAGCCCTTCAGTACAGGGAGGACCCTGTGTCTCACCCAGGACCTTGTACACAGTAGGAAAAGTTGTGGGGGCCTAATTTTCTCAGACCTTCTACAAGCAAGTACAGTGGCTCTGGAATGATAATCTGGAAATTTAAAAATATATGTAAATATGCATGGTAAAATTTACTAAAAATTAGCTCTCTGAGCTATAATTTTTTTTATAGAATAATTCATGTTTCTTTGTCTTTTATTGCAGTCCTGAAGAATATTCTTACATATAATAAAGAATTCCCATTTGATGTTCAGCCTATCCCATTAAGGTAAATAAGTATTCATATTCATCTTCTCTTACTGTCTTCTTTATACCTGTTTTACAGATATCTGTTGTCTGTTATTTTATCCACTTTGGTATCTTTGATATGGTTGATATCAACATTGATAACAATATTTCAACCTCTTATAATACTCAGCATCCTGTGGAACAGCTGTGAGGCTTTGTTGGTGTATTAAATATTCTGGCTCATTGTTTAGTTTTCTCTCTCTCTCTCTCTCTCTCTCTCTCTCTCTCTCTTCCATGTAGACGGATTTTAGCACCTGGTGAAGAAGAGAATTTGGAATTTGAAGAAGATGAAGAAGGTGGTGCTGGGGCAGGACCTCCTGATTCTTTCTCTGCTAGAGTTCCTGGTGGGCATCCTTACATAGCACATGCTTTATCCAGCAGGACCTTTGGAACTTGTGGTGGTGTTTGCTAGTGGAGAGGAAACCCTCTCCCAATCCCTTGCCAACTGTAAGCAGAGTTCCATGGCTGGGCCACTGTCAGTGGTTATCTAAACACAGTGTGAAAGCATCCTCTGTGTTAGTGGTCCTCAGAACACATGCTCAGTGATTCACCGAGACTCATGGCTATAAGGTACTGCAAGAGAACACAGGAGCAAAATTAGCCAAAGGAAGAGGCATATGGACCAAATCAGAGGACAGTGGGTGCAGATTCCAAAGCCCTTTCCCTGTGCGTCCAGCCCCATGGGCAGTATTTAATTCCTACTGTAACAAATTGTGGCAGCATTGTGAAAGGTGAAATGTCTACTTAGAGATTCAGCACACATGGCTGCTGTTGGTAACTGATCACAGAGTCCTTTTCTACCTACTATAGACCAAAATTATAGGTTTCAGAAGGAAAGAGTGTTCAGCACAAGCCATACTGTACTCACAAACAGTTCAGGTGTTGTAAGATGAACAGAGTAGATGGAAATCTTCATCAGATCCAAGATCCCAAATGCCAGCCACAGGCCAAGCTCTGTCCTGGGCCTGTAGTATCAGCCTGTCCGTGTGTTACATAATCAGTCTTTAACCAAATTGTGGTTGGGAGAAGTAGGCCCAGGTGGGCAGACCCCTTATCATTACCGTCATCTAAGTGGAATGAAGGGTATAGAGTGAGGCTTTTCTGTTTGTGTAAGAGCTTGGATGAGGTGCTTCCCTCCCTGTGAATATAAGTAACTTTAGGGAAATTGCACATAGTAGCCGTTACTGACAGCTCTTCTTGGGCACAAGACGTCATTTCTGGTCTGTTTTGCTTCTGAAAACACATGTTTATTTTTATGTAGCTGGAGAGTCTTCTCTCCAGGTCCTGCCAAGCCCCGGCAGTCCGACAGCCCACTTATAAAATAAACACACAGACGCTTATATTATTTAAACTGGCCTAATGGCTCAGGCTTCTAGCTATCTAGTTCTTACATCTTAAATTAATCCATTTCTATAAATCTATACTTTGTCACGTGGCTCATGGCGTATCGGCATCTTCACATGCTGCTTGTCATGGCAGTGGCTGGCAGTGTCTCCCTCCGCTTTCCTGTTCTTTTAATTCTCCTCTCTGTTAGTCCCGCCTATACTTCCTGCCTGGCCACTGGCCAATCAGTGTTTTATTTATTGACCAGTCAGAGCAATTTGACATACAGACCATCCCACAGCATTTTTATTTCTTTTTTTTTTTAAATTTATTAGATTTATTCATTTTTTTAAATTTCATGTGTGAGTCTTTTGCCTACATGTATGTATGTGCACCACATGCATGTCTAGTGCCTGTACTACCACTGGCCACTACCACTGTTAAGTACAATTTTCTATAGGCTTTTTTAAAAGCACAGACTGAAGAAAGGGATTAAGAAATCTGACTATGTTAGCATGAAGTTTCTCCTAGAAGACACCATTCCACAGCAGAGTCATCTGAACAGCCTGAGCTGTGGTCTATGTGTTAGACGGCAGCAGTGCAGGCTGTCTCACGGAGAACGGTTAGAGGTGTGATGGGGTGTGGAAGCAGCATGGGTGCCCCAGCATGCTGGTTTATATCCTTCATGCTCTGGTGCTGCCGACATAGCTGTGTCCATATTGTGAAATTCAGCAAGCTGCATTTCAAATTTAGGCATTCTAAATGTATATTTTATGTTTTAGTGCAATGTTTTTTAAAAGAAAACCACTATTAAGCTGCTTATAAGACATGCAACCAGAGCTTTTTCTAATGTGTTAGAGATCTCCTACAACTTAATAAGGAAAGAACATTTCAACAGCAATGTGAGCAAAATAATTGAGCACCCCCTTCAGAAAGGAGAAAAACCAAATGCATGATCTAATAGAAAGCTATGACTCCCTATTAGCTGTCAAAGACCATACAAGTGATGGCTAGGTCAATGCCTCACCACACCTAAATTGATTCAAGTTTCATCTGAGAAACAAAGTGCCCGAGGATTTCAACAGCACTAACACGGCTGCAGTGTTGGCAGGGACAGAACTGGAACATCACTGTAGGAGCTGATGATATAATTAGTACAGACCATGTGACTTAATAATTCCTGTTTGAGAGAAGTTTGTACCAGAATATGTTCACCAGTGTGTGTATAGTAGTATTTAAAAAAATTAAAAAATTGATCAACTCAGCTGTCCATGAACAGAAGATAGTGCATTAATTTCATTATTTATCTAATAAATTTTATATAATTGCATGAACCTTTTTGCAGAAGAACACAACTAAATGTAAGTACTCCCATTTCTTTCCTAAGATTTCCAAGGTGTTTCTTACCTTTCTGAAGTCTGTCTGAGGCCAGTGAGATGCACTCATTCTATAGGTGCTGCCTGTATCTGTAACCAGACAGTCCAAGACCATGCAGACAGTCTTAGGACTTTGTGTGTGTATGTTCATTAAGTGTTGTTAATGAAACACTGCAGTGAAGGCCATCTCCCACTCTTCGTTTTCTGTGTTGTCTTGGTATTTAAACTAGGGAGTAAGGATAGGAGCTGGGTGTGGTGTTTTGTGCCTATCATCTAGCACATGGGGACTTGAGTGTGAGGTCAGCCTGGGCTATAGGATGAGACCCTGTCCCCCAAAACAAACACCAAACCCACAAAAAAAAATGTTAACACATTTTAAAACTATTGTTTTTAATAGCATTATTATAATATTCATATAAAATTTGCCTACTGTTTGGTGATTCTTGATTTATAGAGAATCTATCTAGAATTTAAGTTTTTGATTTATAAAGTGGTGACATCCGTGACCACCTTCCAGTTTACAACATTTCCATTGCCCTCTACCCCCAGTTTCCTCAACACCTGTTCACTGTCAATCAGATGTTCATTTTGGAAGGTACTGAATCATGTCCTCCAGATTCTTCATTATTGAAAGTAGGATAGTACATTACTGAACAGAAAGGAAAGATACCAGCCAAAAATCCTACATAAGTGTTGTGCTCTGTATGTGGTTTAACTTACTGCACACACATTGAATTAAAACTGACTATTTTCTTGAGGGTTGGGATGCTGCTCTCTTTTGGGTGGACTTTTAGTTTAGTTTAGTTTTGTTTTTTTGGAGGGGGGGGTCTGTGTGTAGTATATGTGTGCCTGTTGCATGCACCTAAGTTGTGGGTACATGTGTCCATGCACACAGATTTGGAGGCCAGAGCAGACTGTGGCGTGTACTCAGCTGCAGCAGTCTCTGCTTTATGCCTGGAGACAGGCTCTGAACCAGAATCTCAGCATCTGGAATTGGGCCTCCTCTGCCCTTCTTCCCCTGTGCAGTCATGTGCAGCTGTTTACACAAGTGCTGGGTGTTCAAATTCAGCTTGCAGAGAAAGCACGCTTACCCACTGAGCCAGGTGTCCAGCTTCTAGCTTTAAAATTTTAACTGGTGAATGGAAATGTTTCAAACACTCAAATCGCTCTTACAGTTTGATGTTGCCATTCCCTCTAGTACTGACTTCTAAGAATACATCATGTAGAATAGGATGAGGAATAGAGTAGGAAATTAGGCTTTAATAATCTAATAATTGAATCTATGAATACTAAGCTATAAATTAGTAGTAACTGAAGGATTTTCTGGTCTACTCTCAAACTTCTTAAGCTTCAGAATAACAAAATACTTAAAATTTTTTCTGTCCTTTTTCTACAAGTTCATATTGAGATATAAGGTATATCTTTACAAGTGCACTGAATATATATATTATGTGGACATGCTATATTATCGATTTCATGGTAGCTTAGAATTGGGCTTCCTTGAGTAACATGAATTTTTAACAAGCTTGCCATAATAATTCTGTTTTAATGGTGTCTGGGGAGTATGGAGTGCAGATTTATCTTGGATATAATTAACTATATATATTCACAGAGAATAACACCAAGCTAGGTGTGGTGACACTTGCCTATAATCTCCATACTCAGGAACCTAAGGACATCCTAAAAAACAAACAAGGAATAATACAGTGTTTGAGAGTGCTAGAAAGCAAAGTGCACTGCCTGCCTGATTGCTAAGTTACAGGAAGCCTGTGTCTCTTCACTCTGGAATTGTCGCTGGCCTAAGTTTTCTTGTGGTTTCTCTGTTGCCAGGCACTTTATTGCCCCGGTTGCCATCCGAACCAGGGATGACGTTACTCACTATCAGAATTGAGAGAATCGGTCTGAAAGATGCGGGGCAGTGCATCGATCCCTACATTACAGTCAGCGTGAAGGGTGAGGAGCTCTGGGGGTGGCTGCCCTTCTGCAGATGTCCTACTGCTTTCCACTTGGAACACTTGTTCTTAGAACGCTGGCTCCCATGTCTGTAGCAGGTCATTGTAATTCGTTCTATAATGATAGGAAGTCCTGGAATTGGTCTTTACTCCTTCAGAGAACGCTTCTGATAGGTTGAATAAACATTTTTAATGTATAGCTTAGACTCACTTTTGCTTTTGAGCTTGTCTTTGTTTCTTTTTATATTTCATACTCCAGACCCATCTAGGGAGCTGTCTTGCCATGCACAGTCCCCTTAGCAGCAGAGACAGTGTCCAGGATACAGAATTATCCTCCTCTTCCACAGGGATGTAGTTGAATAGCCCTCTGATTCCTACAGCAGGTTTCTATAAAGTGGGTACTGCAGTGGAGGGTGGGAGTAAAGACCAGGAAGAGGGTCTGTCCATACATCCAGACTCGGAGAGCCATTGCAGGACAGGAAAGAAAGTTGTCAGAGTTAGAAATGTGATTATTCCTGTCCCTCCCTATCAGAGTGTCCACATGGTTGAAGTATTTTGTTTTTGCCGTACCTAGTATACAGGACTTTCTTTTCAAAGCACTTAGTCTTTAAAAGTAATTTTTAGGTGTCAGGCATGATGAAGCATGCCTGTGATCCCAGTTTCTAGGCAGCTGAGGCAGGAGAATCACTTGAGCCCAACCTTGGGGAACACACAATGAGACACTGTTTAAAAAAAATTAATAAGAACGGTTATTATTGAATCAGTAAGGATAAAGTCATCATTATCTAGAAATAACTCAACAGTTAATACAAGTGGTTAATATTAAGCTGCATTTTGAAGCTAACCAAAGAACCAGATATGGGCTGAAAGAAAATGGAGGCAACTTGCATCATTTGTAGAAATAAACTCACACCCATAGGTTCATTAGTAACAATTAAACTAACAAGGAATTTAGCCACAGAGGAAACTTTAATAAGCATAGACCAAGAATGACAGCACTAATGAGGGTAATACTTTAAAGCAGTGGTTCTCAACCTTCCTAATGCTGCGACCCTTTAATACCGTTCCTCATGCTGTGGTGACCCCAACCATAACATTATTTCATTGCTACTTCATAACTGTAATCTTGCTACCATTATGAATCATAATGTAAATATCTGATATTCAGGATATCTGATATGTGACCCCTATGAAATGGTTGTTTGACGCTCCTAAAGGGGTCAAAATCCACATTTTGAGAACCACTGCTTTAAGATACACACAGCTATCAAGTGTGCAAAGTATTTGTACTCTCTACATTGTGTGATAGACCATTTACAAAATGATATAACTCATTCAGGAAGGTACTTGGTAAAACATGAAATATTGAATGATATGTGGTAGGTGTTAAGTTACCTTTGCATATTTGTTGAACTGAAACAGGATTTTGTATAAATGTCTTTAAGAACTTCAATAATCAGATGTCCCAAATTACTGTAGATTCCTAAGACATCTTCATTGAACAATAAATATATAAACACTTATTTGTTAAATAAGCCTAATGAAGAATTTGATTAAGTGGGGTTCCTGGATCCAGGAAATTAAAGCCATACCATCTGCTTGTGGTAAATCAGTTATGTTTTAGGAAACATAACCAGAATGTAGGTTCTACTTATAAACTTCTTAACTGAGAAAGGGATTTCTTTGGCAGCTCCCATGCCCATCTGAGTATAGAAGAGGAGTTCTGACTTAATTCTAGATTTAAAGTTTTTCCACCCATGCCCTTGATCAGTGTTGCAAAATAGGGGCTGAGGGTCCCATTGTAGCAAGCTGTATTCAGTTGAGATTCTCAGTACACATAATAGAGTGGCCTGTGTCCTCAGGAAACAGGAAGTTCTTTCCCCT
Organism: Peromyscus nudipes; assembly: GCA_902168325.1. Classification (NCBI taxonomy): domain Eukaryota; kingdom Metazoa; phylum Chordata; class Mammalia; order Rodentia; family Cricetidae; genus Peromyscus; species Peromyscus nudipes. Next base: position 26,341 of record CABHPH010142036.1, on the reverse strand, counting down.
CTTAAAGATCAAATTTGACCTCTTGCAAACTTACTTTTCTCCCTCTCTGTGGTCTCCCACCTCTCACTTCAACTGCCTCCGCACACCCATGGACAGCAGTAGTTCCAAAGCCCCTGTTCATACAGGGAGGCATTCCTGTGAGTCCTGAAACCCCTCCCCCATCCCACTTCTCCAGGAAATGTGGCCTTGGTAGTCTTAATTATGATTGCCTCTAAGTGGAAACTTGTTTCTTTCTAGATTTGAATGGCATAGATTTAACTCCTGTACAAGATACTCCTGTGGCTTCAAGAAAAGAAGATACCTATGTTCATTTTAATGTGGACATTGAGCTCCAGAAACATGTTGAAAAATTAACCAAAGGTTTGTGACCATAATCTTTGTTTTCCTATGGACAGCACTCACTTGGGAGGGTGTGCACAGTGGTCCCATCATAGTTCACATCTGGCAGAAGTCAGTGTCACCTGGTTAGTTGATTTGAAGAAATCCAAATGGTAATGTTTTTTAAATGTTGAAATTAGGTGGTGTGTTATCTGGTTGTATAGTGACACTAGAATATAATGTTCTTTAATAGTAAAATTTTAGGCCTGGGAGATGGCTCAGTAGGAGGACCTGAGCTAGGTTCACTGCACCATGTAAAAGTCAGGCATGGCAGCTTGCCAGTGCTGGGAGCTAAAGACAGATGAGGTTTGCTGCTCAGCCAGACTAGCTCCAGTTTCAGTGAGAAACCCTATCTCAAAAAGTGATGTGGGAAACGGATTAAGGTAAATACTGACATTAACCTCTTGCTTGCTGCACACGTGCGCACGTACTCTCTCTCACACACACATATACACACGACAGTTTTTCTCTTTCTGATGAGTGGGGAAGCTGGAACTCTTGATGGTGCTCTAATCCTTTCCTTCCACTGAGATCCACTGAATAGAAAAGTACCCGAACATGCAGTTCGTTGGAGGGAAGGTAGGAAGAGCGAGAGCCGCCTTTTAGCACAGTGACGTTGCAGTGCCGGCTGAGCCCAGGTCTTAGCAGTAATACTTGCAGTTGCCGTTTGCCCACCCGCTGTTGGTGTTCTCTACGGAGAAGCCTTCAGAGTCCCTGCTCTCTTGAGGCCCGGCTGTAGTTTGCGATGCCCAGCTTTGTAGGAAGTGCGTGTGAAGTGAGTGCCTTTAGAAACAGTCCTGCAGCCCCTGTAGTGCTGCTGCTGTTCTTCTCAAATCCGGGGCTGTGGCAGAGGCAGCCCCACAACCCTGACAGATGAGCCGTGGTGCAGCCTCAGCAGTGTTTTTTTTTAAAGTCCTCCAGGTCATTCTGGTAGACTCTAGAACTTGAAACTCCCTGGGTCAGAAGGGTGTGTATCAGAGGGTGCTGGGTACATAAGGAAGAGATTGCAACACCGAGTGTGCCTTCTCCCCATTGCCTTGCGACCTGTTTGTGAGGTGAAGGAAGACAGTGGTGTCCTTGGCTAACAACCTTCCTTACTGTGCTTTGCTCTTTCCTGATGGCTGATGAGTCGTTGAACTATTCAGGACTCCACTGTTCCTTTTCCCCAGTTTTGAACTTAATACTAGTCATGGTAGTTCAAAGTGATGCTAATGCTAATGCACTTTCACCTTCATAAGCCTTTCAGTTAGTCATCGTAGGCTATCCTAATTTTACATTTGTTTTGGGATTCTCTTTTTTTTTTTTTTTTTTCTGGAGCTGAGGACCGAACCCAGGGCCTTGTGCTTGCTAGGTAAGCGCTCTACCACTGAGCTAAATCCCCAAACCCTAATTTTACATTTGTAACAAATGTGTGGAGGACAGAACTCTGCCTACCAACACTGCAGTAAACATCGTTTACTTACTAAGAACAGTGGTGATGTTTGGGCTTAGGTTTCCAAGCATAGCTTTGTTAATGTTTCTGGCCTCAAGAGAGTCATGATAAGATGGTGAGACTGAGAAATGGGATCTGATAATTAGATGTAGGAATGAGAAGAGACACGACACCTGTGTGGATCTGGTAGGGTCCTATGCTCAGGGAAATTGGTCCCCAGTAGCCCAACTATCGGGATGCTTTTATGTGAGAAAGTACAGGCTAAGTGTGCCTCCTCTCCCTCTCCCTCTCCCTCTTCCTCTCCCTCTCTCTCTCTCTCTCTCTCTCTCTCTCTCTCTCTCTCTCTCTCTCGTCTTGAGTGACTGGGCATTTTTGCTTGATTTGTGAGATGCTCTATTTGCACCCAAGGCTGTTCATGTGTTCATGTATTTCAGAACATTGTTAAACTTCATCTTTTCACTAAAGTAGATGTCTGTTATAGTCTTGAAAGACAGGATCCAGTACCACCCTGGTTAAAGCAGAATTAAGTAGCAACTGATTGAGTGAGGCATCAACTTCCATTGGTTTCCATGCCTTTTTTAGAAATCAGTTTTGGACTACCTGGTAACTTATATCCCTAATCTTGTTTTTTCCCTTCAGGATAGAGCTTATCTGTCGGTCTTTGGAGATTTATAACTGTGTAACTTCCTCATAAGTGATTATTGTTGCCTTTATACCCTTTCTTCCTTAGCACATGTTGATGTAGCTGTCAGATGGGGGTAAAGTACACAGCTTTGGACTCTAAAGCAGATATTAGGTGACATGTAATAGCATGTAACTTGTGTAGATTTGGGGTTTTGTACGTGGCTTGTGTTGTGTGGATTTGGGGGTATGTTTCAGGAGGAAGCAAAGCTGGTCCAGCTTGAATATTTTAAAAAGTAACCTTCACTACCAATCTGCCTAGTACATGTGACTTATCTCTGTGGACTGTGTTCCTCTTCTGGAATTTGTGTTTTGAAATGTTTCCAGTGTGTGGTTGTGTTAGTTTGGGTTTCTATTGCTATGCTGAAACACCATGACCAAAAAGCAAGTTGGGGAGGAAAGGGTTTATTTGGCTTTCACTTCCAAATCACTGTTGGTAATCAAAAAAAGACAAGGCAGGAACCTGGAGGCAGGAGCTGATGCAGAGGCCATGGAAGGGTGCTGTTTACTGGCTCACTCACCATTGCTTGCTCAGCCTGCTTTTTTACAGAACCCAGGACCCCCAGCCCAGAGATGATACCAACTACAATGGACTGGGCCCTCTCCATCAATCACTAATTAAGAAAATGCCTTTTTTAAAAAAAAAAAAGAAAGAAAAAAGAAAATGCCTTACAGTCCTGCCTACAACCCAATCTTTTGGAGGCATATTCTTAATTGAGATTCTCTCCTCTCAGATGACTTTAGCTTATGTCAAGTTGACATAAAACTGTCCAGCACAATGATGTGCATGACTTTGTGTGGGGGGGGGTTCACATGGGTGCAGGTGCACCAACATGTTTGTACACATGTATGTCGAGGCTCAAGGCTGACAATAGTAGTATTCTTCAATTACTCTTTCTTATTCATTGAAACATGTTTCTCAGTTGAACTCAGAGCTCACTGATAAAGCTAGTCTAGCTAACCAACTTGCTTCAGGAATTTTGGCTCCTCCCTCCAAGCTCTGGAATTGCAGGCAGGCCACCACAGCCACCTGTCATTTACATGGGTTCTGGGGAATCTGGATTCCAGTCCTCACACTTGCATAACAAGTGCTTTAACCACTGAGCCATCTTGGCCCTATTCCATGCTCTTTAGTGATGGATATTCCTGAGCCAGTCTTGCTCAGGACATTGTAGAATTAGCTGATGAGAGAAATGGTAGACTTTGGGGTTGGTACTCAAGCAACCAATGGTCATACCTCATCAGACTGTCAGGCTACTTTGTGGATGGTGCAAACCATTGCTTGTTCGTGTGCTTCCGGTGAGTCAAGAAAGCTAATTCACACAGAAGCTGCTGCCTGTGGTTCATGTCTTTCGATTTCCTAGGTGCGGCCATCTTCTTTGAATTCAAACATTACAAGCCTAAGAAGAGGTTTACCAGCACCAAGTGTTTTGCCTTCATGGAGATGGATGAAATTAAACCCGGGCCAATTGTAATAGAATTGTAAGTTTGGGGCATGGCAAAGGAAGGTGGGGGTCAACCAGAGTATTTTAAACAATAATCTTTCTGTTGTGGTTCCAGATACAAGAAACCCACTGACTTTAAAAGAAAAAAATTACAGTTATTGACCAAGAAACCACTTTATCTTCATCTTCATCAGACTTTGCACAAGGAATGATCCTGATACAAATAACCAGAACTTGTGTGAATTCTACCACTTAGAAACCGTCATAGCTCTGTGTAGCATATCACTCTTCAACAGGCAGGAAATGAGCCCTACCTATGCCATTTGGCCAGCAAGTCCATCACAGAGCCGGACCCCAGAACTCAAACGCTCAGCACATCACTGACCTATATCACTCCTTTGGATACAGGTTTAGTGTAGATTTTGAAACATTTTTACTTTTCTATTCATTGTGCAATTAATTGTCTGTTTCTCATTACCACTACTCCTACCTTGCTTCCCGGACAGTACTGTTGTGGTAGATGTGCTGAACTTCAGACAATGCAGCAATAAGAATGTGCTAGAGTTTACATTTCTGCTCACTTTTGCTCCAATATGCTCTTCTGGCTTGAATGTCACACTCTGGGTTGAGGTGGGTAGAATTGCTCTGAGGGGAATTGGACTAGTTACATTACCTAGGAAAGGATCTGGAAGCTTATAGGTACTCCTTAGAAGTGGCCTAGCTGAATGCCATAGATCTCCTGCATGGAAAGTGTACCCTGACCAGATGAGAAACCCACGGGAATGTTCCCCGAATGACCAGATTGTTTTCCTGAAGTGAGCACTGTAGTCAGGTGGATTATCTGCTCTTCTCTATCATACTGCTATTCTTCCTGGTAGATTCTAGGGTTAACGTTGGAACCATCTCAGAATAACTCCAGGTTTTTAAATGTGTTTACAATATCTTTGAAATGGCATCATTAGGAAGAGTTGAGTCAGATGTTAAGATACTGCAGATAATTGCTGCTTTCCTGACAACCCATTGTGAGACCTTAAGACCGCATACCTCTCCTTAGTATGCAAAATCTGGAAAGATAGTTTATTTTTTTTAATATAGGTAGATAGAATCGCCATTTATTTCCTATTTAGATATACAATCATTCATTCCTTTTGAAAATATGCAGGTCATTAGTTTTATTTTAAATTGACTATTTACTTTTGATGTAATGAGGCATAAATAAGACTTCCATAGCACATGATGAATAGTTGTTACACAGAACGTTAAGATTTGTGAGGAGCTTTCTGTGGGTTAGACATAGAACCCACATATTTTAATACTCACTTTTTAATGAACAGTGCATGAGGGGACTGCACTCTCAGTCCTGGGCCTGTTTTTAAATAGTATAACCTCATCACACCAGTCAATGTATTTGCTTTTTCAAGTAATCTCAATGAAGATGTTTTAACCTTCCCCTTCAAGAGATCTAGTCTTGACTTTCAGCACCCACTAGGTCACTGTTTACTAGATGGATGCTAATAAAAATTGTATTCAGCCTAAAAAAAAATCCACAACCAAATTAATCTTGATTGGATTAATTCCAAATGCTGAAATAATTCCATCTACAGTAGTTCTAGGAGATGAAGAATATGCCTTAAATTAACTCATTGTCTGACTCTTAAGCTTTGGGTTGTGGATCCCAAGACTGTAAGCTCCTCAAGGGGCAAGAGCCACATCTCTGGGTCATGTGAAGGTTCTAAGGTGCTTAGCAGTACTCTGGACCTGGGGAGTACTCAATACCCTGGACAGTACTCTGTACCCTGGGCAGTGCTCTGTACCCAGCGGGTACCCAGTACTTGGGGAATACTCAGTACCCTGGGCAGTACTCTGTACCCTGGGGAGTACTCAATACCTTCTGTCTGATGTTGCTGACTAGGCCTAAAAAATAATCCCTTAAAACCTACCATTATTAAAATGTAGCAAAGACTGTACATTGTCCTTTCTCTTTTCTCACAGACCATAAGAGGAATAGCAAAGTGGCAATTTTCTGTGCTGCAGCACCGATCCTTCACAAAGTGTGTTTATGTCAACTACAGATGCCTGCCATCAGGGTCCAAGAGCTTTAGTGGAACATGTGATAAGCTGAGCTTTAATTCAGACCTGAATGACAAGACTGTCTTAAAGCAGTTAACAGAGAGCATCCCACATTTCACAAGTGAGGTTTCTGTTGTAGTCGCTGAACAATAAATAAATAGCCTTTGCTCTGGCAGAAATGCTTTCAGGCTGAGGTATTGCTCCTAGTGCGAGTTTTGGCTGCTCAGTCCAGAAACAGTTAGTTGGCTGGAGGCAACTTCAGAAACAAGAACTTCTGAAATGGAAAAGTGGTTCAACTGAGGTCTGTCGTCCTCTGTGCCATCTGTAGACTGACAGCTTGTTGCGGGCTTTTGGAGCACAGGATGTTCAGTAGGAATGGGCTGAGGAAACATGGTAGACCGGCTCAGAACTGCCCAACTGTGCAGTTTGTCTTCCTCGGGATGTTTATGGTGTGCAGCAGGATAACCAAAGGGCTTTAGAGGGGAAACATCCTAGTTTTGAATTTTTTTTTTTAAAAAAAGGGGGTGGGGGGGTTACTTAGCTTTACTATTTGTCTTCTTAGCTGGTATAATCTTTATATGCCTTCAAAACTTAGGTAGCTGAGATAGTGGAGGCAGGAGGAAATCAAATTTGAGAAAGCCTGAACTCATAGGTGAGACTCTATCTTTAAAAAAAAATTAGAAATTACATTCACTTCACTATTTTGTGTCTTGAGGAGGTTGACAGATAAATCTAAGAAGTTGTGTTTGCAATTCAGTCTTATTTTTATATGGTTAAAAAAAATGACATAGGCTAGGGGCTTAAGAGATGGTTCAGGGGTTAAGAGCACTGGCTGTTCTTGCAGAGAACCAGGGTTCAGTCTCAGCACCCACATGGTGGCTCACAACTGCCTGCAACTCCAGTTATAGGGGATCTGGTACCCTCTTCTGGACCCATGGACACCAGACATACATGTGGTACACATACATACATGCAGGCAGAACACATGCATAGAATAAAAATTAATTTTTTAATGACATCCATTATCCTGTGGTGTTTTCTTAGGATATAAAATCTTCTGTAATTCCAGATTGGGGCCAGGCATATTGAACTCTTCTTGGGGGCCTTCCAGGCTCCCTTGGAACGTCCTGCATTCGGAGAGCCTGTCTTTGTATATATAGTATGTCTTCAACTGTTGACGATTTTATTTCACATTGAAGCTTTTGCTCATTTTTCAGAATCCCCATGGATTTAACATCCCAATAATGACATGATATGTCCTAGGTGTCAATATCATGACTTCACAGGACTTTAGAGAATACAGTGTCACAGTAAGCAGTTGTCACCTTTTATAACTTTACATATAATGGCTCTTACAGAATGTGCTGCTAAGGTTACTGTAAACAGTCTGAACCAGTTGTTTTAAAGGCAGTGTAAAATGGGGGCAAGACTTTACATACAACGCAATACCAGATTTCTAGACTTACCTGATTTACAAATAAAAGCACCAATATTTGGTTAATTTCTGAATAGTATGTTGAAGAATTGAACTAGGCAATATAACTCAGGCCTGAAATTCCAGCCTCTAAGGAGCTGAGACAGGAGGATCACTGAGCGTCTGAGGCCAGGCTGGGCTACAAAATGAGACCCTGTCTCAAAACAACCATATAATTGAGTTCAGCCCATAGTTGTGGACTGAAAACATAGGTAAGTTTCCTAGTTTGCAATCATTCTTCCTTATGGCACCTTCCTGATTCTCATATTCCTTAAAAATCAGCTTTAAGGTGGTATGAGAGATAACAGAATATACATTTCTAAAAAGAAATGATCTTACAGTCATGGCACATGGTTTTTATCTTGTTATCTACCCTTAGTGCAAGAATGGTTTTAAAAGCAACAAAATATCAGGTCAAATAATTTTACATTTACATTTTCCCCATGTTTCAAGGGGTGTGAGTGTATGAGTTTAGGTCAGAGGACAACTTGTGGGATTTGGTTTTCTTTGCTCTGTGGATCCAGGGAGCTGTCAGGTTTGACATTAGGTGTCTACCTGCTGAGCCATCTTGCTGGCCTAAATAATCTTTTTTCTCCCCGCTCAGTTTTTGAGACAGGCGCTATGTAACCCTGGCTATCCTGTAACTCGGAGATCCACCTGCCTCTGCCTCCCAGATGCTGGGATTAAAGGTGTGTGCCACCACATCCAGCCCCACGTAATTCTTGTTACTAATGCAAACTTTTACTCAGAAAACTGTTCCCAAACAAGCAGTGAGCATCAAGGAGGTGCAGAAGCTAGGATGGGTGGTGCTGCCGACTTACTTGAGTAAGAGGAAGAATTCCCCTAGTGCTCACTGGTGACTTCAGAGGGAGACCTCTGCAGTGCCCCGTGGAGTGGAGTGTGCACTCACCACTGCAGTTCCAGAAGCCCAGCTGTCAGGTTTCCCACGTGATACACACGTCAAAACAACCCACAGAATCAGCAGACACTTGGAAAATATTAATAAACAAAGTTTATGAACTATTACTACAAAGAACTTTAGCAACAGGAGAGTTTATGATCCTTGAGTAAATGTTTTTTTTTTTTAGCGTAACAGTCTTTGAGAGACAGAGGGAGCTGTAAACACCTTGCTCTGTATCAGCTGGCACACACTAAACCAAGGCCATGGAAATACGTGTTCTTAAAGCATTTCCACAGGAAATGTTCATATTTTATGATATTCTAAATCATTTAGCAATTACATATGCTACATGAACTAAACACAGGTATTCTTTATTGCACATTTCAAAGTTGGAAGGACACTCTAGCTTAAGAGGTGATTTTTACCTAGAAGGGAAAATAGTATTTTTTGTTTGGCTCAAAAATGCACACTGCCAAGGCAGCTTAGTACTAAAAACAAACTTTGTAAAACAACCTTTCAGGTTTTGAAGCCAATGAAATCCTTTGCTGTAATGAATAATGCACTGTCCGCGTTCTCTCTGACTCATGACAGAGGTCAAAGTTAGGGGCTGGGTTTTGAAGCCTGTGAATGGTCCTGGACACTGCTTGGAGAGGCAGGTGGGGCTTCCTCTCTTGGGCCAGACGGCAGTGAGTCTCTTGCAGCAGCAGGTGGTGGCATCGGGTAGTCCTGAGGACCATGAGCTGGAGGTGGTAATCTGGTACCAGGAATAAAGTACTCTCTTGGACCAAGTGAACCTGGAGGTCTGAATGGTATGTGTCCTGGTAAAAACTCCCGAGGGTCAACAGGCAGGTCCCGTTTCCCAGGCAGAACACCTGGTGCATATTCTCTTATGCCTAATGGTGGATGCATGCCTGGAACTAGAAAACATGAGTCATGTAAATACAAAGCAACATATTTAAATGAGCAATCATTCCAAGTATAGTAACATATTTATTAATTTCTCAGCCCTAGAAAGTCAAGTATGGCACCATTACTTTAAAATAAGGCAAATGAGAATTGGCAATTTTAAATTAGTCTGTGGCCACTAAGCAAAGGACAGGTTTAAACACAGCTCTGCTTAATTTCAGATTCTCTTTTCACTCTGCAGTTCTGCACTTCAGAACAACAGCCGTGCCAAGAGGGTAATGAAAATCACAGACTCACTCTGAAGCACACATTCCACTGCAACAGAGTTGGTAAAGGAAATGTTACTGCCTACCACTGTGTCAACCGAAAGTTCATGCAGCCAAAACACATAAGGAGCTGGACTCAAATTGACCTACATTCACTAGGTTGCTATTGTGTTCTCTGTAACACCTATCATCTATCTAGTCCCAGTGAGAAGGGACTGTTTAGCTTTCCTGTCTCTATTCTGTGACCTATAGGGTGTTACGGCATGTGTCACCCATCTTTTCCATACATAATGTGTAGCGACTGGTGTTCAAATGCACCTGCAGAGGGAACTTTACTGGCTTTCCTGAATGACCCCTTTCCCTGTCTAGCTATGCCCAACTCAGTTTAGGGAGATTAAATAATACCTATATGTGTTCAGAAGCTTGAGGATAGGTTAAAATGTACTTTCAGCTTTATCCTCAACTGGAAAGCTCTATGGTAGTAACTATGTTAGCAAAGAACAGGGAAGATGAGTATGTTTTACAAGTCAATACTGTTCAGATCATCATACCAAATGGTGGAGGAGGAGGAAGTGGCCGAGGCCCAAAAGGCCCACATAGCTGAGGAGGTGGTCCATATCGAATGGGTGGTGGCATGGGGCCTCCCAAAGGGGCACCCAAGAGAGGTACCCCTGGAAATGGAGGGGGTCCTTTGGGAGCCATGTTAACCTGTAGAAAAGAAGCAGGCAGAGTTTGGAAATGCTTTCACATGATAAAGTGCTGAGACTAGTAAGCTGGCACCTGTCCAAAGAACCATCAGCTTACCACCACCTCACCCCCATGGCACATTGCCAGTGACAACTCAGGTTAGAAGGGTGCCACGAGCAGTGACTTGGGTTACTGCTTGCTGTCTGCACAGGGAAGGAAAAAGCCAGAGGACTATTGGCATTATAAGAAGTGACTGTGACACGGGCCATGCCACACACACTGCAATCTGTATCAAAAGTACTCTATCTCTCATCACTGTAATTCCACATGTGTGGTGATATACTGTGTACCCTAATAAAGCTTGCCTGAGAAGCAGAGCAAGCCACAGCCAACCTCACCAACTCCTCAGCTGATCCTGTTTCCATGAATCCTCAGACTGAAGCCTCTGAGTCCTCACTCAAAAGACCTCAGCCAATAAGAGCCTTTAGTTCCTCTCCTCACGCCTTATATACCTTTCTCCGCCCTGCCATATTACTTCCTGGGATTAAAGGCGTGTGTGCCTCCCAAGCAAAGGCATGAGATCTCAAGTGCTGGGATTAAATGTGTGTGCCACTACTGCCTGGCTCTGTTTCTCTCTTAGACTGAGTCAATCTCATGTAGTCCAGGGTGGCTTTGAACTCACAGAGATCCAGAGAGATCTCTGCCTCCCAAGTGCTAGGATTAAAGGTGTATGCCACCACTGCCTGGCCTCTGTTTAATCGAGTGGTTTGTTCTGTCCTCTGATCCTAAAGAATGAAAGGCTCTTATTGGCTGAGGTCTTTTGAGTGAGAACTCAGAGGCTTTCAGTCTGAGGATTTGTAGAAACAGGATCAGCTGAGGAGTTGGCGAGGTGAGGTTGGCTGTGGCTTGCTCTGCTTCTCTGATCCTCAGGCAAGCTTTATTCGGGTACACAATATATCACCACACACATGTACACATTAAGAATACAGAGAACGAATGCAAATATGTTTTCTACACAAGCAGTAATAGCAACCATTCAGGGAAGCATCAGTAGGTAGGCCTTTACTATATTATCCAAATTCTTAGATCATTCAGTCTGCAAGTGACTATCCTACTTTAAACATGAACAAGCAGGGGCAAGAGGAGTTGAGCTGATTTGCTGGAGGTCATACTGCATGTAAAAGGGCAAGATGGAACTCAAATACCAGGCTCCACTCCAAGGCCATGCCCCTCCTAACCCTCCATAATTTAAGTCTCTGAAGTCTGGAAAGGCCTCTGGGTCTCCCCCCGACTGGCCTTGGATAAAGACTTGTCAAGACATGCACATCCCTGGAACCCTGCACTGCACTTCACAGTATTTCCCAGCAGTTTTATGTTTGTGGTTAGGAAGACGGCACTCAGTAGTGACCTTCCCTGGCTGGTAACACTACACACTACAGGACAGGAGTTTCCATGTTGTGTTAGTGTAGAGCAGAAGGCTGAGCAACTGCAACAGCCATACATGTCACAAGAGTACACACTTCTGTGAACACTGAACAAGTCCAGCCACTACTCAGGGCCAGATCAACAGATGTTACACACGTTTCTGTTTGTAAGCAGTCTGATTTCATATCATTCAAAACAGTCTGCCAGGTACACGGGTACAGGAGTGTTTCAATAGCATAGTTCCAAGCAGATAATGACAATGAATAATGTGATTTACAGTGAGTTTATTTCACTCAGTTTTCAGCACAAAGCACACAACGTAAGTTCTACTGATGATTTTTCACTATGTAGTAATAGTTATAGCAAATGCTCTAAACTAGTTAGTAATTTAACCCAAATAGGAAAAACGACACCAAAAACCAATCACTCTGGCTCAGTGACACTCCAAGGTCAAGGAGCATGAACAAGACGAGTATCATGCTTTCATAAACTTTCTAAGGACAAACCAAGCAAAACTAAAGCCTACTCCAGCCCTCAATCTCTAAATACTTACTGCTACTGGATGCTCAGCTAAAGGGGCCATGCTGGAAACTAAGGGGCCGTCAGGCTCTTGGGGAACAGTTGGCTTTTAAAGAAACAAATAGACATATGAACAAGAGAGGAGGTGGAGACCAGTAGGAAATACTCATCTGCCTGCAGAGCGTACCTTGCCCTCATCTGTGGCCTTCACTGGAGAGGAGCTCCTGGAGCTGCTGTTCATCACAGGAGCTGGACCTGGGTCTGCAAGAGGCCAGAGAACAACTCAGACTCACCTGCCATATGTTCAAGGAGAATCAAAGTCCCACGAGCATGAGGCTCAGAAAGCACTTAGGCCCCTTACCAGAAGCAGCATGTTTCCCAGATGCCTCTGATGACCATCGAGGGCTAGGTAAATGCCTGTCCAATGACCCTTGAGAAAGAAACAACAGAGCCCTTGACATGTAGTTTTCACGGGGAATAAACTTATTGTGGATAGGGCTCAACTCTTAACTAGAAAGCAGCATCACAAATCGATCTGCTAGGTGAGGTAACACACGCCTGCAATCCCAAAGAGAGATCTCAATGTAGGAGTCACAATTTACGCAGAGACTTCAAATATTAAACAAGAACTGCCTCAGTTTTTATAAATATTTTTAAATTATTTTCCTTTTTATTTTATGTGTATGAGTATTTGGCCTGCATGTATGTGTCTGCACCAGATGTGTGCAGTACCCCTGGAGGCCAGGAGAGGGTGTCATCCCCTGGGACTGGAGTTAAAGGTGGTTGAGAGCTGACATGTTGGTGCTATGAAGTAAACTTTCTAGTAAAAATATTGGTCTAGTGCTTCAAGCTAGAGATGTATTAGCCTTGTATTGGTGGCATTTTTCCACTCTTGACTTCCAATCTTCATAAGCGTCACAGACAGAATTAGAGTAAGGTGGCATTTCATAGTCACAGAGAAATGTTAAAGTATATAGTATTCTTAAAAAGCAATGCAGGAGCCTCTAGGATAATATAAATCTTTCTATCCTATGGCAGAGCTTATAGTGACCCACTTTTCTATGTAGATGGATGTGAATTGTAACATAGGAAGAACCCACTTCATGTACTGTAGTGCAGAGGAGTACACCAGTGCTCACCACATTCACTTCTAGGCATGTCTCTTCGACTGAGTGTGGCGGAAAGAGGTCTCCCAGGTGGCTCTGCTGGTAGGGGAGGGGAACATTCTCCACCACTCACAGGGGATGGGCCAAAAGAACCATTCTGGCTCAGTAGACCTGAAGATAGCAATGCCTTGTTACCACTCTATGACAGCCCCTCTCCCTCCAGTAAGCTTGGAGTCTTTCTAGGACATCATAGCTATTACAGAAGTAAATGTAATTTACACACATTGCACACAGAAATCCTGCTGCCTTGTACAAAGCACTTCCTACCTCTCCGGGGAGGGTTTTGTGTATTCGGTCTTCCTGGTATTGGTTTTACGATCACAGGTTCATCTTGCCTCATTGCCATCTTTTGGGATATTTCCAGTAATCTTGAATATTGAGAAGGAAAGGACTTAAAATGACATAGCAATCAGTTCCTGATCAGGCGGCACCTAGCATTAAACACAAAAGCACTGAAAACAGCTATCCAAACCCGTACTTGTGCCTTAAGTTAGCAGCTTCTCTCTTCTCCTCTTCCATGGCTCGCTCTGCAGCACGGGCTTTGAGCTGTTGGAGAAAAAGGCATTGTGATTCAGATGTGGTAGGCTGTGCACAAAAATAAAAAAGGAAAAACCCTTACCCAGTTTTCATGAGCTTTCTTCTCGTGAGCAGCAATCTGAAAAGACAACAAAAACATCAAATACATGTTGTTCAGGCTCTTTTTAATGCCCATTTTAACATATTAGCTTTCAAAAACAATCTGCAACTAATGTAGGCCAATATAGTTTTTACCTGGCTTTTAAATGACTGTTCTGTTTTCTGTAACTCTTCTTCCATTTCTTCAATTCTCCGCCTAAGAATCACAGTTGGCATTATCAGTGAAAACACGACTAGATAAAATTGGCAACAATCCCTTGACTCTGAGCAGCTACAGTTGTAAAGATTTTACCAGACATACAAAAAATGGTTTATATAAATTTACTCAAAGTACAGTATAACAAAACAAACACATTAATTTTGCTGTCATTTCATGGCTAGTGATTCCTAGACTACCATTTCCTTAATGGTTTTCAATATAGTCTCAAGAAAATCCTGCTATGAATATCTGCTTCTATACAATTACACTTTTTTTTCTTCTCTCCAAAAAAAAAAAAAAATTAAACAAGCTAATGACTACTGATTTATCAAATGGTATAATCACTGCAGTGATTTTTGAAGTCACATAGCAAACTGCATTCTTTAAAGAATGACTTTAAAACAGCAGTTCTCAATCTGTGGGTTGAGACTCCTTTGATAAACCTCTATCTTCAAAACCACATTACAATTCATAACAGTAGAAACATTACAAAGTAGCAAGGGAATAATTTTATGGTTGGGGGGTTACAACATGAAGAATTGCATTAAAGGGGCGCAGCATTAGGAAGGTTGAGAATCACTGGTCTAATATATGAAACTCCTCCCCACCCTGCTGCCCACAGCCATCTGCAGGAAACAAGGGCCTTTACAGTCCTTCAGTGTGCAAGCTAAGTAACTTTACCTTAGCCTTTTTCATTTGTTAACTCTCCCTGTGCGAATGAACGGTCTCATAGCCCCTCCCCACTTAGTCTCTGGGCTGTCTTCTGCCACGTAACAGTTGTAGAAAGAAAGCACAGCCCCTGTGAGGCCCCAGCCCTGTGCAGAGCCTGAACTTACTTGTAAGATTTTACTTCCTCGGCAGCCAAGACCACATTCCCATCTGCAGCTGACAGGCGCTGCTCTCTGTCTTGCCGCTCATACTCTTCTTGACTCAGTTTCCTAGGAAAAACCCATTGTTAAAGGAATGTCTTTCCTTACAGCAGTCAGTTCTCTCTATTCAACTGTCATTTCCTATCCTCTGTTTTTGTTTGTTTGTTTGTTTGTTTGTTTGTTTGTTTTTTAAGACAGGGTTTTTCTGTGTAGCCCTGGCTGTCCTGGAACTCACTCTGTAGACCAGGCTGGCCTTGAACTCAGAGATCCACCTGCCTCTGCCTCTCTGGGATTAAATGTGTGTGCCACCACCATGCAGTTTCCTATTCTTCTCTTAATGCCCCAACACATGAAGACATGCAAAGAAATTAAAAGTTTCCCTGACATCCAGGAAATCAAACTCTGACCTCTTGGCAAGCCAAGTGCATATTCTAAATGTGCCCCATAATTTCCTATGACAAGTAAATAAAACAACTGTAAAAAGACTATGCTCAGTGGATAACCTGCACTATAGGTTGAAAGTGCCTTCCCGTCTATGAAAAACAGCAGTCTAGCTCAACTAAAGAAGGGCCAGATAGTTCTTTCTGCCCTGGGTAGGGTACTAATTATTTTCTTATGTTGTCCTAGAAGAACTGTTGTATGAAAAGCCAGGTGTGGAGGTGCACACCTGTAACACCAGCAGGGTGAGGCAGAGGCAGGCAGATCCCTGAAGCTCATTGGCCAGCCAGCCCAGATGCTCTTCTGGTCAATAAGAAATATGTCTCAAAAATAAAGGTAGACATCAGAGGAGGAAAAGACAGCCAACTATGACCTCTAAACCCCCCCACCCCCCGCTGTGGACACATATGCATACCCAAATCAAGTATATATAGTATACACACAAAGCCAACACCTAGCCACAAGCTCTCGCGCGCACACACACACACGTAGACAGTGGGACCCTACTTCTGCAGAGCCATCTCCTTCTGCTGGTAGAGCTCATTCAGGATCTCCACTTTCTGCCTCAGAGTTTTGCATTCGTCTTCCAGCCCGGCTTTAGCAGTCTGCAGAGAGTTGCAGTCATCTTCCAGTTTCTTGATTTGGCCTGTAGGGGATACACAGGACTTCTCTGTATGTGTGCAGAGGCTTGAGAGACAGGACTGAAGGACAGTTCTGAGAAGTGAGAAGCATGAACACCGCAACCTATTTTTCTTTCAAATTGAATTTTAAATTGTTCCAGTATACAGCAATTTTTGTCTCCAGCAGAACCTACCTTCCAGGTTACATTTAGTGGACATTGATGTTCTTAGCTTAAGTTGTAAAAGTTTGAGATCCTCTTCAACTATTGAGACTGCAGTTTGTGTCTAAAAATTACAGAAGAAAAATCTAGTCTTAACAGTGAGCTATTGGAAGGCCTCCCGGATGCTCCTGGGACTACAAACAGGACGATACCCGAGAGATGTCCATCATCTGCTCAACTCTATGTTTCCTCTTCTCACTTCGGTCACCTACAAGAGAAAAAAAGACTTCGGTTGCTTTTTCTTCCTTGCTTTTTAAAGACATTTCCATGACTTCCCTCAAACAATGATCATATTCAAACAGTAGAATAAAAACAAAAAACAACCAAGAAAACTGATTAACTGATTTAGAACTGAAATTCAGATGCACAAAGTTAATTACCAGTCTGTGCAATAAAAAATGACATCCTTGCTCCAAGACAGAGTGCTTTCTTCTCTCAGCTCACCTCCACTGAATAAATGTCTACATAAAGACATCCAGACCTTTGTCCTCCCTCAAATCTGCTGCCAGGTGTGACTTAAAGCCCCCGCAGTGGTAAGGAGCAGTTAATATTCAACTTGGGAGACATCGGAGACAGTTCTTCATCAGATGCCCTCTAGCATCCTACCATGCAACTCTAGCTTCTTACCTGGCAGCTTTAGCTGTGATTGCAACCACCTCAGGCCTCTGAAAATAAACTGCAGGTCTTCTTAAGACCAAAGCTCCTCATATAAGGACGAGGCAGGGTTTTTTGTTTGTTTGTTTGTTTTGTTTTGTTTTTTTGTTTTGTTTTTTTCGAGACAGGGTTTCTCTGTGTAGTTTTGGAGTCTGTCCTAGATCTCGCTCTGTAGACCATGCTGGACTCGAACTCACAAAGATCCGCCTGCCTCTGCCTCCCAAATGCTGGGTTTAAAGGCTTGCGCCACCACCGCCCGGCTTTTTTGTTTGTTTGTTTGTTTGTTTGTTTTTGGCAGTTTTTTAATACGTAGAGAGGCAGGAGATGACTGAAGCAGCCCCACTGTACACGCCAGTGTCCTTTGCATGCCTACACTACACTACACTACACCACACCTGAGGAGTAAGCCAGCTGGCCCAACACAGACATACACATCTACAAGTCTAGCAGTGGAGCACACAGCCATAAAGCAGCCTCAGTGAACTGAAATTGAAGTGCAGAGGGCAAAATAGGCCCAACCTCCCCGAGACAGATCTTACCTCCCACTTCTCCATTGGCCAGCTCATCTGACTCATTTCCTCCTTTATTCTGATCCTCAGATTCAAGTTCACACTCTACCCGATTCAACTGTGTGATGCAATTGGTCAAAGCCTAGAAAAGAAGCAAATGGTGTAAAAGCCTCTTAATGTTAAATCAGAAGAATTCATGGGATTAAGTGTGTACTCATGAGGATAAACTTACATCAATATTGTCGTCTTTGTGAGTCAGAGCCACTTCTAGGTCTTTCTGGGACCTCTCAAATGACTTGATTTGTTCAGTAAGCTCAGCATGTGATTTACTCCACTCTTCAATCTGCTGCTGCAACTGAAAAATCAAAACGTATAAATTCCTATGGTGCAGGGCTGTGTATAGGACACATCTAATCTATGGGAGACAGGGGGTGGGAAGTCACACCTCTCCTTGGCATGTCACCAGGAGCTAAAATATCAGTAAAGAAAAGGGGTGAATGGCTCCAATCCTCAGAGCTGCAGGAAGAACATCAGTCTGATCAAGGAGGTTGACCCGATTATTTCAGTCTTTAGAACACTATTGCTAATTCAACTTAATTTACTCCAGGATGAATGAGTGAGCACATCTCAGACTCCTAAATCTAGACTCTGATCATATAACCTCCTCTTGGTCAATAAAGAAATAACTATTCAAAGGATGGTTATGAAATACTTATCTGATATAAAAATCCTAACTATTTTTGAGGCTATTCAAGTCAACGACTGACTGGCATTTAACAAAATAAAGAATAAACCCCCTGAATGCTGCAATAAGTGGTACAGAAAACTCATGACACAGAAGACATTTGCTCAATCGGGAAGATGGCTTCTACTTCCCAGCACCCAGCCTGAGTACCTCCTTTCCTTCAACGAGGTCTGAGAAAAGACTACTTAGAGGACATGCCATCACCTACTAGCTGAACTTGCCTTACCTGCTCTTTCTTCTTCTTAAGCCTGGCATTTTCTTCTTGAACCCGATGACATTCAGATTTTACATTCTCTTCACTAAGCTTGGCTTCATTAAGGGCAATTTGAACCTAATGTAAAACATTCCTAGTTAGTAAATAAATTCCAAAGGAAAAAGTTATATTTTCTCAACCAAATACCATGCAAGTTTCATCTTTTACATGTTTTAGGACACATCAAACTTTTGCTCAATCATACTAAGACAATGCTATTACTCTGGTGTAGGATATATAGACAGCCTCACCTCTGAAAGTTCTGATGCATTCATCGAAATGACATCCTTCAACTTCTCAATAGACATCTTGTTTTCCAGTATCTGACCCATGAAAGCAGAACACAGAGTCTCAGGTCTCAGCAGAGTCCCTAGTGTGCACACTACTGCTGTGATAAACTGTGACCAAAAGCAACTTGGGGAGGAAAGGGTTTATTTCTGCTTACAGCTTATAGTCCATCATCTAAGGAAGTCAGGGCAGGAGCCTCGAGGCAGGAACTGATGCAGAGGCCACAGAAGAACACTGTTTACTGGCTAGCCTGGCATGCCTTACTCAGCCCATTTTCTTATAGTTCCTAAGACCACCAGCCCAGAGGCAGCACTGCCCCCAGGGAGCTGGGCCCTTCCATGTCAATCATCAATTAATGAAATGCACTACAGGCTTTCCCACAGGGTAATCTGATGAGGGTATTTCCTCAACTGGACTTCTCTCTGTATTAACATGACATAAAACTAGCTAACACACACACTAAAGAAGAAACACTAATAAACATATCCTACGACAGCCTATGATTTGGTAAAGTAAGAGATCCAATTTTGGCCTAAGTGGGGCTGGGAAATCAATGTAATAATAATCCAACCTTCTTAGTTATAAGATAATGCAGCAGATGACCACATAAAAAGATGAAAGAAAATAAAAAAAATCTTTCAAATTAATGTTATTGTTGTCTTCCATCTCTGGGTCCTCCTAGTGGTAGAGAAAAACTTAAAAAAAAAAAAAATTCTCTGCCTAACCAAGCCTGCTAATGTACACTAATTTAGGAGACTGAGGCTAAAGGATCAGGAATTCAAGACCTGTCTTGGTTACAGATGGAGTTCAAAACCAGCATGGGCAACTTAGTGGAGACTGTCTCAAAATTAAAAAATAAAACATGGATAGTGCTATAGCTCAATGTTAGAATACCCACTTACCCTGTGTGAGACACTAGGGTCAGAATCCTGGGGGGGGGGGTCAACTGTGGGGGGGAATTACCTATACTGAAAACAGTAGGATTTGGAGGAAAATAGATAAATCTCATACAGAAGAATTCCAAAGATTTCTTATGAAGACACCAGCTCCTCGAGGGGGTGGAATATGTAATTCTTCCCTCTAACTGTGAGCCATGCATAATGATTTCCAAAGAATACAGTAAACAAAGAGCTGAAAATAATAATTTAACATCAAAGAAATATGGCTATTACTTCCTTAGCTGGGTGATTAGCTCAGCTGGGGTAGGATATAATGGCAACTATTTTCTCTGCAACTGTTACATGAAACCAAAATAAGTTTATTAAAATGAGAATTTTTAAAAAACAAAACAAGATCTAAGAACCAGTCAATAAGGCTAGAATTCCTAGGTGGTTTACCTGTCCTGGAGGACAGAGCTAAACTACTTGGCAATTACCCAGTTTTGAGAAAACAAATACTCTTCCTATGCCCATAAGAATAAGTCGTTGGATTACAAGTTAAAATTCTCCAAGGTAAGTCACAATTGGTTCAACTTCCCTGAGTCCTATTTTCAGTTTAGTTAAGAGCATGGGGAGAGTTGCCCTCACCACAGAACCATTCAAAAGCCCAACCACATCACCAGTTAGCAGCTAAACTTACCAAACCCTGATTCTTGACGTTCTGTTCTCTTTCAGATTCTAACATAAGATGAAGACTTTTGGCTTTGTCACCCAGAATTTCATTGGTTTCTTCAAGTACCCTGATTTTATCCTTAACAAAAAAAGATACTAATATTAGTAAGAATTACTCACTCCATTTATTTTCACTTTTAGAATGCAATTCTCCCCCAAAGAGGTCTTTACCTTGTATTTAATAGCGTCATCACAGAGAATCACATTTTGTTTCTTGGTTTCTTGAACATATTTCTTTGATTCCTTGATCTATGTAAAACAAAGCATTTAAGGTTAGTAGTTACAACTTAGAATTAACTACAAATTATAATGCTACCAAAGTCATGTCCAAGCACACAACCTCCTACAGACAGCAGCTGCTTAAGTCTTGGATGGCTCATAGGAAATGATAAAGTAAAATACGAATCTTAAAAAAATCATAAATGGAATGTTAAGACAAATATTCAAGCTAGAACAAGGGGAGGAAGTTAAAAGAATAATTATACCTTTTGTTCATAATTTGACAGTTTTTGCATAAGTTCTGCATTTTCTTTCTTGATAGTCTCCAATTTTTCAGAAATTTGCTTCTCAGTAACTAAAAAGAAGGGAAATATGTAAGTCTGTGACCCCAAGATGAAGCCGGACGCTCCAGTACATTAGCAGCAAAGGCATGTTATCAGGCATAAAAAGGAAAACATGCTCTACATGACTATTCTGCCCTTAAAGGCACTCTGTAGTGACTGGAATAAGGGTGTAAGAATATTAAAGTTTTAAAAAATACAGTATGAAGACTTTAAATTTATTTTAGAGATATAGAATTTAAAGAAATGCTATAACTTGATCCCATCTCAGAAAATGGAATTGCTTCAAATGTCATTTGCAAAGAGAAACTGAGAAATACAAAATATCAGTTCATTCCACCACCCTGCATGTCACCTACCCAAATCATGATTTAGCATGTTCACATGTAACAAATCTGCACAGCACCAACATTCAAAGATGATCTGCCCATGTTAACTAATCCTGTCCTTCCCACTCCCTCAGGTTGCTGCTCTCTGTTGCCTGTCTCAGTTGGTATCATAACAGTTCTATCAACCAAGCTTGTGGCCTAGAAACAGTAAACTTCTAGGAGTGAATAAAGCAATCAGACATGAGAAGTCATTGTATCTCTGTCTAGCTTACAGAAAACTCACATCAAACACCAATGCCAAGGGTTGATATAAGGGAAAATGAACCTAAAGATTTACCTTGATATACTCTACTCTTTACCTAGAAGAAAAGAAACAAAATTAAATTTGTTGTCAAAACATAATTAGCATATTGTTCCTAATATAGCCATAAACAAATGAGAATTTAGTAACAACTTGGATCAGAAAGTAAATCCACAGTATTAAAAATAAGGAAAAGCTGGGCCGGCTCGATGGCTCAGCAGGCAAAGGTGCTTGTCACTAACCCTGACATTCTAAGTTCCATCCCAGGACCCACATGGTGCAAAGAGAGAACCTGAAAGTTGCGCTCTGATCTGCACACATGCACCATGGCTCGAATGCATACAAATGGATACATAAATGTAATCTTAAAAAAATGTTTAAAAGACAAAGCTAAAAGGCGTTTCAAATGAAATTGGTACTAATACTTCATAAATAGCCTCAATAAAAACACTAAGATGTGTATCTGGTTTTGCAGCTAAAAGTATGTTTGTATATCTATTAAAAGAGCACCAATCTTAAGATATGAGCACTGATGCTTAATAACACATGTGGCTACTAACTCAGCAATAAACATATCAATCATTTATTTACTTGATATCATCTGACAACTCCCAATAGCTAAACTCTAGAAATGAGTATTCAAAAAGACAAAGAAACAAAATTAAAGAGAAACTCTTTGTCTTTAGATATGTACTCACCAGAAAACATCCTAGCAATCCTATTCAATGATGTCTGCCTGCTGAATTCTGAAATAATCTGAGAGGATTGGGGCAGTGGATAAAGCACTTGCCATGCAAGTGTGAGGACCCGAGTTCAGATCCCCAGAGCCTGTGAGAATGGTAGTGCATATCTGTGACCCCAATGCTCCTACAGTGAGATGGGAAGCAGAAGGAGGAGTCTCCCAGAATCCTGCAAGCCAGCAACTCGCCAGATGTGGTGCTGAACTATTAAAAAAGAAACCCGGTCTCAAAAAAAAGGAAAGTTAGGACTATACCAGGGGTTGGCCTTTGAGCTCTGCAAATGCACACTCACACACAAACGCATGCACACAAACATCATGAACACACACAAAAATTAAAAACAAACTAGGAATCTGATAGAGTACCATATGACTTCCAAGACTACCAAGGGTACACTGGTACTGGGCCTGGAAAGGATGCATTTCCAGAGGAAATGTACAAGAGAGCTGACAGCTAAAACCATCTAGAGCAATGAAGCTGAGGCAGTAACTAGTGCAGAAAGATTTACTATGTCTATTTTTTCTTTTGAGATATGGTCTCACTCTGTAGCCCTGGCTAGTCTGGAACTCACTATGTAGACCTGGTTAACCATGTACTCACCTGGCTCTGCCTCCTGAGTACTGGGGTTATAGTTACAGGTGTATGCCAGAACACCTGGCCCAAGTTTCTTTTTTTTTTTTTTAAATTATATTTATCTGTGTGTTTATGTATGGGTGTGCACATGCCAGGGCATACATATGTACACATGGAGGTCAGAGAACAACTTATTGGAGTGGGTTCTTTCCTTCAACCATGTTGGGTCCTGGGATAAAATTCAGGTTGTTAGTCATGGCTGCAGGTACCTTTATCTACTGAGCTACCATGATGGCCCACTAAATTTCTTTGTGACTCAAAATATATTTCTCCTTCCAATGCTACTATTAAATTTTTTTTATTTATTTTATATGTATGAGTGTTTTGCTTGCATAGATGTATGTTTAGTGGCTGTGGAAGTCAGAAGTGGGCATTGGATACCCATGCATGTCTAGTGGCTGTGGAAGCCAGAAGTGGGCATTGGATACCCTGGAACCGGAGTTATAGATGATTATGAGCCACCATATGAATGTTGGGAATCAAGCCTGGGTCCTCTGCAAGAGCAGCAAGTATTAAATCATTGAGACATCATCTCTCCAGCCCCGCAAATGCTACTATTTTTCTTCAAGTGGTGATGAGATACTCAGACCCATCCACAAGTCATCCATGAAATTTCAATCTTATCAATATAAAACATGTATAAATATCTTGTTATAAGAAAATGCATCCGGGGTGTTGGTAGCGCACGCCTTTAATCCCAGCACTCAGGAGACAGAGGCAGGCGGATCTTTGTGAGTTCAAGGGCAGCCTGGTCTACAGAGTGAGATCCAGGAAAGGCGCAAAGCTACACAGAGAAACCCTGTCTCGAAAAACCAAAAAAAAAGAAAATGCATTTGGGGACTGAAGAGATGGTTAAGAACAGTAGCTGCTCTTCCAGAGGACCTGGGTTCAATTCCCAGCACCAACATGGCAGATCAAAACTGTAACTCCAGTTCTAGGAGTTAAAACAAAACAAAAAAAACGAAAAACTTCCAACACAGGAAAATGAATAACCATCTCTCTAATGTTATAGCCTTGTCAATCTAAGAATAAGCTTCACTTATCCCATTTCACCCAAACAAGAGCAGGTATGTAGGAAGAAGCAAAACCCAGGAATCTCAGGGAAGGCCTGAAATTGAGATACAATTCCAAAGGTGAATTGTAATCTGAAACACAAAATCTGCTTAAGGAAAAAAAGGAATGAAAACGTAATCATGTGTCTTTGGACACCTATACTCTGTAATTCCAAATAAAAAGGATATTTTTGGAGCACCACAGCATGTGATCAAACCAGAAACTTGGGAAACATATACAAAGAAAAAGACTAAGGCTTGAAAGATGGCTCCAGGATGAAGAGCACCGGCTTCTCTTACAGAGACAGGAGTTTGGTCGCCAGCACTCATGTTGGGTGGCCCACAACCACCTAGAACTCCAGCTCCAGTGGATGTGACAGGCTCTTCTGGACTCCTCAGCTGTCCACACTCGCATGCACACATGTACGCATGCACACATGCACGCACATACAACACACAATGACAAAGACTGAAGTGACCTCCTCTCCTGGCCGTGTGTCACTGTGCTATTCTACTGTGCACTGTGTGTGCATGTGTTTATATGTGCAGTTTAACTTCACTTTCCAGTCAGTTTGTGCTTCGTCCCACTTCCCACTAACTCTTGCTGCATCTCACTATCTTTGCAATCATCAAATAGTCCATGATATGAATATGTATTAGGTTGCTGCAAGTTCCCACTCTAATAAATACTCTTCTAGGGCTGACAAGAGAGCTTAGCAGGTAGAGGTGCCTGCTGTCTGATGATGTAAGTCGGATAATGAGTTCAGTCCCTGGAATCCAGGTATAGGGAGAAGATAAGAACCAGCTCATGGCATGTGTACAGGTGCACATGCAGAAAACACACACACACACACACACACACACACACCCCTAATAACTAATAATAAATAAAGATTGTCTCATTGAACATTCTTATATAAGATCTTTAATGTATGAATGGTTCTTTATTTCAGATAGATTACTACACAAGATATCATACTATTTAAGAGCATAGTTAATATCCATCCAACTTCATTTTTTAATCTTCTGATACATATTATGAAATATATTATATTTTTAAATATATTTTTAAGGATGGCTTTAAGAATTCCAGTTCTACTTATAGTGTACATATATCTACCTAATGGTATAGGAGTTTTTTAATCAAAACAGTTTTCCCATCAAATTTATAAATATGTTATCTTGTTCTCTTAAGCCTTTATCAATACAAAGATTACACTAAATTACTTGACAAGTTTATACAAAATACCCCGTGTTCTTTTTTTTTTGTTTTGTTTTGTTTTGTTTTTTTGAGACAGGGTTTCTCTGTGTTGTTTTGGTGCCTGTCCTGGATCTCGCTCTGTAAACCAGGCTGGCCTCGAACTAACAGAGATCCACCTGGCTCTGCCTCCCAAGTGCTGGGATTAAAGGCGTGCGCCACCACCGCCCAGCCCCGATGTGCTTTTGAGTCATGTGATAAGATAATTTAATTTACTTACAACAAGCATAGTTCTCCAGGAGAAAATTGCAAATGAAACAATTCCCAAGACTGCAGTAGCAATCACAGGCTGCCATGGTAGTCCATAAAAGTCAGGGCCAGGCTGAACATTATCAGGCAACGTGGCAATTAACTGAAACAGACATATTAGAAATAATGGAAAACCTTGAAAATATTTTACAATAAAGCATTCAAAAAGAATCTTCATAGAAATTCTAACCAGTCTCCATCAGATAAGTACTCCCGACCATGTTCAATACCTCTCACTTTGAGAATTACAGGATAGATATTGTCAGACTCATATTTGTTTGACTTGTAGTGTTTCCAAGCAGAGTGTCTAAATACCTTTAAATAGGGCATATATTTTCAATTTCTAAAAGGTTCTGCCATATTGTGCTGTCCATATATAGTTAGACATTCCCTGGACCATTCTTTTAAATAAGTTGTTTTATTACTTTGAAAAGTACACAACACGAAAGCTTTAAATATATAATCAATTTTTGTGGGTGCAAATAAATCCAGTATGATAATATAATGTTATTCCCCTAATATTTTAAGTATTGGCTCCATTTTTACATAAACAAAGACAAGTGTTGAGTAAGTTCAGACAGCTCTTGATAACCGGTTTAGGGATCATGCTGTCAAACGCCATCTACACAACTCAGTGCCTTAGCTCTAGATGTTTCCTTAAAGGCAGTAGTATTACACACCTGCCCACTCCACACTTTCACTGCTTGCTAATTATAATACTGGCCCCACCCCCGACAGTGCCGCAAGGAAAGGACTCCACCACGTAACAGTGCTCTGTGAAAACCCAGCAAGCGACCCGAGCGTCCCACACCGCAGCCCCGCTTGCC